>JACXGM010038959.1:0-10700 GCA_016801145.1 Umbra pygmaea
AGAAATTCTTATTGACATGGCTCGGCGATTCTATGCAGTGGGCTTAAAAACAAGAATTACAACAATATAGAATTTTAAAATAGGAATGACAATAGTAATAATAGTAATAGTAATAATGATAATAATAAAACGCTCTGTACTGAGCAGTGGTCTGGAAAAAGTTCAACAGTAGAAGCAGTATGCATTATAGAATTGGCATTGTTGACCAGTGATCTATGAAATGAATAGAAAGAGTCGTTATTAATTATAGTAACTAGTTAGTTATTTACTCCCATTATCTGGTCATATAGGTTTTAACTAGAAATGTCCCAAAACAGGTGAACCCAGTTCAGGGAGCATACATCTCTTACTGTACGTCTATTACCCAAGTGATACTGCAGACTTCACTCACATGATTTTGAAGTGGAATATGCATCTTGTCTTAACGTTCCGCCAGTTATACAATTAGATTAATTGTTCCAGTAGGGGCATTCATATATAATGCTTATGTTTGTTTGTCATGTTTTTTTCAACTGGCTGAGACAGACATAAATTGACTTTAGTTTTTAATTGAACTGCCATCTTTGAACACTTGCTAGATAGCAAAAGCCAAAGCAGCTTTGCTAGACAATTGCACAGGTTGCCAACGTAAATTACAGAAAACCACATAGAATATGATATGCTGACTTCTACTACCTGCTGAGGATGATTTAAAAAAAATCATTATTATTAGATAAAAAAAATATTTGAAGAAATAATGAAGTACCTGCAATCATAACATGTTAAAATATTTTAGAATGAGTGTACACAGTGAATCTTGCACAAGATGAAAGACAATACATCATTTTTTTTCTACATCATCTTTCAAATGCAATTAAAAAGCCATATATTGAGAATGAGTCACATTGTTCAATCAGTGTCCATAAATGGAGATAGGAGTAGGTGGGCTGTGACCACACTCTTTGTGTAGCATCCACAGGGACAACTGGACGTGCTTTGGGGATGTAATAATCAGCCTGGACCTCTAGAATATGGGGACCGAATTAAGCCAGGGGCACAAATTTTTGAAACCATTGCTTAAGTGTTGACAATATTTGGCATTATGAATAATGGCGTGGTTGAACTCTTTGTCTATCAGACATTTCTGTGAAGACGTAACCTACGTCTTGTCAAGGGAAAAATGGCATCTCTCTCAGTGTTCTTAAAATTCTTTTGTAGAGGTATTCTCTTTCTCTTCTTGTAAATAAAATGCCAGTCAGCCTTCAGGTATTATCAATATTTAGCCCTTTGAGCTTTGCTAGTTGACCTTTCTGAAATGTTAAAATATTTCCATCCACCAAGGTACAGTTCTGTGAGAAAAGGGCACAAGGGGTCAATCAGACAAGATCAACTGAGAAAGACAGAATAAGAGAGAGAGAGTGGGGAAAAAGCAAAGGATAATTTTAAAAACAAATTGTATAAAAGTCAATGATATTATCTTCCAAAGTCGTACTGTATAGTCCTGCTTTACATACAAACGTTTAGCCCAGGATAAAAAGTAATTACATAAATTGGGTACTATATAGGCACATCAAAATGATTTACCCCACCTTAAGGTGAGCCAACACCCCTCACTTTTTATTTCTGGCAAATCTCTTTTTTCCCCATCTCATTGTAAATCTTTCCTCAAGGAAGATCCCAGGCCTCAACGTCTATGCGCAGATGCAGAACGAAAAAGAACAAGAAATGATCCAGAGTCCAGTAAGTCCAATGGAAAGCACTGTGGTATCCCCAAACACTATGAGGGAGCTGGTGACTTCTCCAAAGCTTCTGGACACAGAACTGAACACACGGCCCATAGGTCAGTTACTTTCACATTTTTTCTATAAATATTTAATTTTAATGCAATTCCTAAACCTGTAGTTTCATTTTATTGCAACACTTTCACTTTTTTATCATTGTAACAAACTACATGAAACTAAGTTAGTGTTATTGACACTACAAAAAACAGACTTTCAAGATGGTTTGATGAATACACTAATAGCCCTATTCCAACCAACTGTGCACAAAATTTGCCTTCCTAATGGGAAATGTAGTTTTATTTTAACTATTGTTTCACACTGTGCATTTGGTTCCTTCTGCTTTTTGTAGGTTGGCAAATTTAACTGATTCATTGCTCACCAATAAATATAAATAATTATTATACTTAAAACATTATTAACAACTCTAATAATATTCACAATGCATTATAATCAATGGTGAGTGATGAAGTGGCACATCACTCACCATGTTTTTTTCCCTATGTTATAGGAAAAATATTGAGAACAACTGAAAGCACAGAACAGTGAAATTTAGGCCATATTTAAACAAATCAGAACTACCAGTTACACTTTATTTTATAGTAGAGATTACTACTGTACCTGTAGATGCTTTACATATACAGTGCCTTGCGAAAGTATTCGGCCCCCTTGAACATTTCGACCTTTTGCCACATTTCAGCCTTCACACATAAAGATAGAAACTGTATTTTTTGTGAAGAATCAACAACAAGTGGGACACAATCATGAAGTGGAATGAAATTTATTGGATATTTCAAACTTTTTTAACAAATAAAAAAGTGACAAATTGGGTGAGCAAAATTATTCAGCCCCTTTACTTTCAGTGCAGCAAACTCTCTCCAGAAGTTCAGTGAGGATCTCTGAATGATCCAATGTAGACCTAAATGACTACTGATGATAAATAGAATCCACCTGTGTGTAATCAAGTCTCTGTATAAATGCACCTTCTCTGTGATAGTCTCAGAGGTCCGTTGAAAGCACAGAGAGCATCATGAAGAACAAGGAACACACCAGGCAGGTCCTAGATACTATTGTGGAGAAGTTTAAAGCCGGATTTGGATACAGAAAGATTTCCCAAGCTTTAAACATCCCAAGGAACACTCTGCAAGCGATAATATTGAAATGGAAGGAGTGTCAGACCACTGCAAATCTACCAAGACCCGGCCGTCCCTCTAAACTTTCAGCTCATACAAGGAGAAGACTGATCAGAGATGCAGCCAAGAGGCCCATGTTCACTCTGGATGAACTGCAGAGATCTACAACTGAGGTGGGCGAGTCTGTCCATAGGACAACAATCAGTCGTATACTGCACAAATCTGGCCTTTATGCAAGAGTGGCAAGAAGAAAGCCATTTCTGAAAGATATCCATAAAAAGTGTCGTTTAAAGTTTGCCACAAGCCACCTGGGAGACACACCAAACAAGTGGAAGAAGGTGCTCTGGTCAGATGAAACAAAAATGGAATTTTTTGGCAACAATGCAAAACGTTATTTTTGGCGTAAAAGCAACAGAGCTCATTACCCTGAACACACTATCCCCACTGTCAATCATGGTGGTGGCAGCATCATGGTTTTGGCCTGCTTTTCTTCAGCAGGGCCAGGGAAGATGGCTAAAATTGATGGGAAGATTGATGGAGCCAAATACAGGACCATTCTGGAATAAAACCTGATGGAGTATGCAAAAGACATGAGACTGGGACAGAGATTTGTCTTCCAACAAGACAATGATCCAAAACAGAAAGCAAAATCTACAATGGAATGGTTTACAAATAAACATATCCAGGTGTTAGAATGGCCAAGTCAAAGTCCACACCTGAATCCAATCTGTGGAAAGAACTGAAAACTGCTGTTCACAAACGTTCTCCATCCAACCTCACTGAGCTCGAGCTGTTTTTCAAGGAGGAATGGGCAAAAATGTTTGTCTCTTGATGTGCAAAACTGATAGAGACATACCCTAAGCGACTTACAGCTGTAATTGCAGAAAAAGGTGGCGCTACAAAGTATTAACTTATTTTGCACGCCCAATTTTTCAGTTGTTTATTTGTTAAAAAAGTTTGAAATATCCAATACATTTTTTTCCACTTCATGATTGTGTCCCACTTGTTGTTGATTCTTCACAAATAATTACAGTTTCAAATCTTTATGTTTGAAGCCTAAAATGTGGCAAAAGGTCGAAAAGTTCAAGGGGGCCGAATACTTTCGCAAGGCACTGTGTGTATACTATTACAAACTATCAAATAATGAATTTAATTAAGGTTAGATTTAAGATTAGAATATGATTTAGGTTGAGGGTTAGAGAAATGGTTAGGTTTAGGGAAAGGATAATGTTTAAGTTTAGGGTGAGTGGTAGCAGATAGTTCATTGAAATGTTACAGATTCAGTCTGTATATTGTATATCATCAATAGATTGACTATCCAAAAAAAGCATTACCAAACTACCATTTTAACTTAAACTAATTGGTATGTCTTCTTACCTATTTCCTTATGTTTCTGTGTCCAATACTTTTGTAAAGGATGTATCAAACCTCACGCACATGTCAAGTTCTCAACGGAGCTCCCAACATACATCAACGTTTAAAAACTCTGGAAAACTCTGGAAAACTGCGATTCCATTATGTCATGGACTTTTCTAATCATTTGAGCGGACACAATGGTTGGAGCTTTATACCTGTGCATGTTGGACTTTATTGACTTTGCTGACACTTAATGTGCTCTGTGAAAACCAGAAGATTCTCTGTACAGGTTTTTTTTAATATATAATATGTGTCTATCTAATTAGAAAATTATTGTTGATTACATTTATTTATAAAAAGTCAAGTACATAACTAGAAAGGGAAAGGCAGCATGAACTAAATGAAAAAAAAAACAGTTTTTAATTTGCTTATTTTATGTCCTACATCTGTTTGTGCTACTGTATGTTGCTAACAGCAGTGGTACACTATTTATCGTTACAAATATAGTTTGAAGTATACAGTATATTTGAAAGAAGTCATATCTATATTTTGTAAGTACATAAATGTCTATGTGAGATATTTGTGTATTTCAATAACAAATTTCAAACTGAACTGAAATCAATATTGATTATTAATGAATATAACAACTTTGTTTCTGTTTACTGTCTCATGTAATGGCACAATACATTTTTTTTACTGAAATGTTTTGCTTTTGCTTATGTAATACTTCTAAGACAGATACAGGGTTTGGTTGTCTATCTTACTTTGGTGGTTTCATTCATCTTTGTTAATAATCTCTATGTTACAAGCTATATTTATCAAGAAAACTTTTTTATGACAATGTTTTCCCCAATGTACGTAATTGCTAGCGGGAGAACCATGGTGCTAGCATGCTACAATAGTAGGGACTTCATTTCATAATTCCATCCGACACACCGAAATTCAAATAGCAAAATGGATAAAATACATCGGGGGGGCACATATATCAGTTAAAATTCTCCAAAGAAAATTAAAATCTAAAGTCCAAATTTGAAGATCGTGGTAGTTTGAATTAAATGCAGCTGTTGTAAGAAGACATACTGTATCAAATAAGAGTTTGAGAGTTCACTGCATTTAGAAGAGGAAGCAGAATGGGACAAAACTAGATGTCTAGTCGAGAATGTAATTAATGAAGCAAGTCTCAAGGCCGGTCAAGGTTGGTGACACATTTAGTGTCCATCAGTCTCTCTCTCTGTAACTAATTTTACATCATTCCAGGAACCAAAGGAGGTAGAGTGCGAATGGTAGAGCATGATAGGGCGCATGGATGGTTAACCTGTTTTCCATAAGACTGGTTAGACACAGTCAAACCTCCAAATGTTTAACATGTGGAAGTTGACAGATGTGATTGATGGATGGTGATGTAATTGCATGAGACTTTTGTTTTTCTTGTCTTACTATTCCTTGGAGACCAGACTGGATTGAAAGTGTTGATAGTTCTAGAAGCCTACTATATCAGCATTGTTCTACAGTAGCTGCACAGTGAACCTGAAATATACCAAGTGACTTCACTTAGGCTGCATTGTAGTTGTATACATATCCAAAAACACACCAACCCAGAATGTAAATGTAAAGAAAAACACAACACTGTGCATTGCAATGATTTTAGATAGGAGACTCCTAATGGTTACAGACATGCATTATATGTATTGAGATTTCAGTGATAGAGATTGAACAATTATTATGTTCCCATAGTCTTTCATAAGACAGCTTCCAAAAGGTTGCAGTATGAAGAAACATACTTTGTTCCAGTTTAAACATGTATATTTGCAGCTGCATGCTTATACAGTACTGTTTGATCGAACAAACTGGAATTCCTCTTCTGTTTATTACTTTTAAATATTTACATTATTTCTACAAATGATCAAGAACTTAAGCCTTTTAATCCCTGAAAATAGTATTTGGTTGCACTTATTTTATGTAAGTAAAACAATTTGGCGTCGAAACAGCTTTTTGCTGTTGTTTTGGGTATAATGACTACTGAATACATATTTTCATCACTTCATCAGGAAACACTAGCAATATGACCTGAAATTGACTCTTAAATATCATAACATCAAAACATGAAACTTTATAGAATTTGAATAACAACCTTTTCAAGCCCCAATGTAAGTGGGGTGTTTTACCTCCAGTTTTGACTCAGAGAACACACCTTAGGCAATATAGAGCTGAGAAGGAATCCATCTCCTCCGGCTGAAGTTAAGAACCTTCTGTCTTCTAATTCTTCAGTTTCACAAAGGAGGATGGCAGGTGGAACATCCGTGAATCTCTGCATGTGAGCGATAATGAATGGGAAACACTCGTCCAGCATTTTAAGACATACGACAGGACAGTAACTCAAGGTTACATACCACAGTACACCAGACTAGCTAAAACTAGAGATGGGAAAGTGTTGTTCTCAAAGACCTGAATATCTAATATGCAGTCCTAATTAACAGTCCTAATATGGACACCATAAAGCCATGTTTCAGATGTGATTTCTACATGTGTACTTAACTGTATGGTGTCCATATTAGTACATTATTTTTTTCATTACTGAGCTAATGCTTTGTATCCCCCCCCCCAGAGTTAGCAAGATTATTTTTGTAGACAAAGAGAGTTTTATTACTGTAAAGCTTTTTATATAAAATACAAATGTTTAGTGTACAATGTTTTTGTTTTGACCTCAACTGTGCTGTGTGTAATTGTTTTATGCATTTACAATCATATTTATTAAATGGAAAGAAAGTATGTTAACAGTGTTTTCAATTTCTTATAATATTTGTAAAAACAAATATACAATGTATTTCAGGACGTTATAATCAGCATATATAGAAAATGTAATCAAACGTGTTGCTATACAGCTCTGCAGAAATGTAAGTGACCACTGCAATTTTTTTTAAATCAACCCCATTGAAAACCTCTGGAATATGATCAAGAGGACGATGGATGGTCACAAGCAATCAAACAAAGCCGAGCTGTTTGCATTTTTGCATAGTCACCCAACATCAATCTGAAAGACTGATGCAGAGCATGCCAAGACACATGAAATACAATTATTATTTTATACACTCATTATTATTCCACAAAATATTGATTTTGAACTCTTCCTAAGTTGACACATTGGTAGTATGTTGTTTAAAAATGAATATGAACTTATTTTCTTTGCATTAATCAAGGTCTGATCACCAGTTGTCATTTTCTGAAAATACGTAAATGCTCTGAATTGCATTATTTTTATTCTGAATTTAGGACAAATGTTGTAGGTGGTTTTTGGAATAAAATTAATATGACATTTTACCCAGACACATACCTATCAATAGTAAAACCATAGACACTAATAATTTGGTAGTGATCTCTTAACCTTTTCCAGTGCTGTATGTATAGAAGTATACATGGTACATTAACACAATGTTGTAATTACCTACATACTTGAGGCAATGAAATCATTTTGTCATAGATGTACATAGGTGAATTAGCATCTGATAAGTAATACCGTTAACGGTGTTTGTGATTTGTCAATTTAAAATAATTCCACAAACCTTATCTTGTGCTCCAGATATCTGTGAACCTACTTGGTAATCACAACAATACACAAAAAAGACGACAGAGACAGATGAAGACAGAAAGACTGAGGCATGGTAAAGTGGACAGAGGAGAGAGACAGGCTGAAAGGGATTGGACAATATGGAAGAAGGGGGAGAGGAAAAGAGAAAGAGAGAATGAGTGAGGGGGGGGATGAATGAACAAACGACCGCAAATGATGCTCTGTGATGCTGTATCAGGCCGACCTGGGGGACTCTTTAACGGTTGTAAGTCAGACGAAGGCCCGGCGCCCTGGGAGACGGCAGGGAGATTAACCAAAGATCAATGCCAACGGGGAGGCAGCCGATTGCTCTCTGCTGCCGCCGCCCCTGACTTCTCAAGGTAACAGAGTGTCCCCAGACACACCGCAGCCACAGCCCACGGCATAGTGTGCACTACTGCCAAAACAGGCCTGTTATTACTGCAACACTAACCTGACTGGGAGATGGAGAGAAGGAGAGACTGGTGAAGGTACCGATGAAATAACACTTGAATGTACCTCGGTTGGAAAGTTGTTAGTAGTCCAATTTGACTCACACACAGGGAGGTGAAGAGGACGGTACAGACAGAGTGCCTGTAACACTTTGTGAAAGGATATAGGATTTTATGTTATGTTTTGGGGTAAATAGTAACTGCAAGATGCATGTGTATGCTCATAAATGTGTCTACCAAATTCAATCAACCATTTAACCTGTGTTGAAACTCGCCTCCCTTATAAAGGCCATCCGTTATCAGTTCATCTGCAAAAGCTCATGATTTCATGTTGAGTTAAAACCTTGACTTAATGGCGGGGAGTCAATCATTAGGACTTAATTGGCTGAAGTGAATGGAGGCAGAGAGTATAGGACAGCATGAGGACAAGAGTGTGTGTGTGTTTCTTGTGGGACTAGGAAATTGGTCATTAAAGCCCATTCACGGATAAGAAACCACTTGCATAATTCTACCACAGGATGAATAGTGATTTTGTCAGATCAGGCATTCAGTCCCTTCAGACATTTTGAGAATCCTATATTAAATGTTACAGAAAATGCCAGGCACCATTTTTCTAGTACAGGTCTTCCATCATCAGTAGACTTCTCAGAAAGGATTTCACACCCCACAGTTTCAATTGTTATAGATTACAAAAAAGACTCTACGGCATTTTCTGTACATTTAATGTGCATAGACGCTTCCGGAAACCACACCCCGGTATTACTCAGCGAACCGTGGAGGTTGGAATTGCACTTCTGCTAACGTGGACAGCAGGGCGGAGTGCAGTTGCGGCAAACACAACCGTCCTCCATTAACTGATGGAGCCCGTGTCATGTACTCTGGAGAGGAAGCCCAGTGTCCCTTGAGGATAGAGGGAGGAAGCGAGGGAGGGAGAGAGTGCCAGGGCACTAGAAAGGGGGAATGTCACTTTGCTCTTCCCCGTTGCCAGTGATCTGCACGCTGTAATATTAATTGCCATTTGAAATGCTTTATTTGATTAAAGGCGACTCCCTGGGGGAATGCTTTACTGAGGCTTCACATGAGAGAGCTGGATGGAGCAGTGTCTTTGCTGGCAACCTTCTAAAGCAGCATCGAGGGATAGGGCTGGTAGAGAGTGTGCATCCGTTATAGACATGCCTTATGTACAGATGGATGTTACAGGTGTACATTACACACATGCTCTAGATACATTTACATAATTTAGCCGGCACATTTATTTAGTGACTCACAGTACTGAGCTCACAATGTACATTAAACTGTTTTCAATATGACTATGATCGGAGCTACACTCACACACATACACACATTATTTTTTAATATTTTACATTTTATTTTAAAACACTCAAACACAAAATCTCTTCTAAGATGACACTTTTTTTATTATGGGTATAACAAAAGAATACATTTGGGGGGTCCATGTGACGTAGTGGAATAAGTGGCTGCATTGCAGGACAAACTTATCCTGCTCCTGTCTAAGGAGTGCCAGACCTGCCGACAAGGCAGGGTCAGGGGGAATTGGACAAGAAATGGGAGAAAACATTTGAAAAATCACAACAATTATTTTTTGCGTGCATATTATTCAACTATGCAAATGCACATTTGGACAAACCAGCTTCATTTTAGAAGAAGGTGCTGTGGACTGATGAAACAAAGATGGAGTTATTTGGTTATTACAAGGGGCGTTATGCATGGCGGCTAAAGAACACAGTGTTCCAAGACAAATACATATGCCATCCGCATATAAATACGTAAAATCTGGTGCAGGTTCCATCATGCTGTGGGGCTGTGTGGCCAGTGCCAGTACTGGGAATCTAGTTAAAGTTGAGGGTCGCATGGATTCCACCCAATATCTACAGATAATTGAAAATAATGTAAAAGAATCAGTCACAAAGTTGAAATTACACCGGGGCTGGATATTTTAACAAGACAATGACCCAAAACACTGCTCAAAATCTACTCTGGCATTTATGCAGAGGAACAATTACAATGTTCTGGAATGGACATCCCAGTCCCCAGACCTGAATATCATTGAAAATCTGTGGGGTGATTTGAAGCGGGCTGTCCATTCTCGGCAACCATCAAACCTAACTGAACTGGAGATGGAAGGAATGGTCCAAAATACCTTCATCCAGAATACAGACAATCATTACGCCCGTTTCAGACATACTCCGTCTGCGGTGTGTATGCGGTCCGTATATTTTTCCGTGCCCATGTTAACAGGCTAGAGCTTTCACACTGCATGCCGATGCGGTCCGGTGATCCGTTCCAGGAGCGGTGCGTATACAGCAGTGCAGCGATCGTTTCCGAACAGAGTCTATTTTTGCTGTGCTGCACCGCACTGAATTAAAGTGGCAGCGCATTGTTCACATAAAAATTAACA
>JACXGM010038960.1:0-10700 GCA_016801145.1 Umbra pygmaea
ACATGATGTTTCACTATAATCAGTGTCTCTGTCTCATTTAGTCCCTGTGTCAAGCACAACATGTTGTTTCACTATAATCAGTGTCTCTGTGTCAGCTAGTCCCTGTGTCAAGCACATGATGTTTCACTATAATCAGTGTCTCTGTGTCAGCTGGTCTCTGTGTCAAGCACAACATGATGTTTCACTATAATCAGTGTCTCTGTGTCAGCTGGTCCCTGTGTCAAACACAACATGATGTTTCACTATAACCAGTGTCTCTGTGTCAGCTGGTCTCTGTGTCAAACACAACATGATGTTTCACTATAATCAGTGTCTCTGTGTCAGCTAGTCCCTGTGTCAAGCACAACATGATGTTACACTATAATCAGTGTCTCTGTGTCATTTAGTCCCTGTGTCAAACACAACATGATGTTTCACTATAATCAGTGTCTCTGTGTCAGCTGGTCGCTGTGTCAAACACAACATGATGTTTCACTATAATCAGTGTCTCTGTGTCATTTAGTCCCTGTGTCAAACACAACATGATGTTACACTATAATCAGTGTCTCTGTGTCAGCTAGTCCCTGTGTCAAGAACAACATGATGTTTAACTATAACCATGGTCATGGACACACTGTAATAAAATATAAATAAAGAATATTGTGTTCACAAACCACCATATGACAGGTGCAGGACAAATGAGAAATATTATGGTAAAAAATGTATAAAGTCTGCAACACTGTATTAAGCTCCCATATTTAAAATCATTTGCCTGAAGAAGACCCAGCAGGGTCGAAACGTTGTATTTGTACCTAGCTTTTGTGCTATTTATTAAATATGTGAGCTTAATACAGTGTTGCAGACATTATACACTTTTTTAACACACCATAGCAAAACACTTAATATAATTGTCTAGTAATAGCTAAGTATATCAATAAATATAGTTGTCTAGTAATAGGTGAACATATTTCAATAAATATAATTGTCTAGTAATGGGTAAATATATCAATAGATATAATTGTCTAGTAATGGGTAAATATATCATGTGAATATAAATATTTCTGATTAAACACCACAGAAGATGTAACATGACAGACTTCACAATGACTGCAAACGTGAAATTAAATGTGAAATAAATCATTAAATATAGAAATAGTTATATTAATGTAGAAATATACCATTAAATATGTTACATGTTTTACCTTCATTCTTTTAATTAAAATTCGATGGTAAGTGATATTTTTCCATTTTTATTTATTTATTTCATGGTATATATATTTATTTAAGTCCCTAAAATTCCTTCATACCATCAAGGCTGGTTGAGCTAAGTTGGCACGTCAATGGAGTGTAACAAAAGCATGAAATATTTAAGTCAAATCAAAAATGGTTTGCTGCCATATTTACATGTTGCTTATTTCTGTTGAAGCAAAAAAATCTGCCAGACATGAGGATGTACTAGGAAAATTCTGGTTTCAGGGGCCCCACCCTTTATTTGACTTGATATATAGCCAGGAGAGTATACTCTGGGTATCTCCCTGTTCATTGCATTTAGTTGGTATTTATGCAGTTCATGGCAGGAAAGAAAACAGAGGAATGGCTTAGACTGTGGCTCTAGCCCAGTGGTATTCAACTCTAACCCTACGGGGTCCGGAGCCTGCTGGTTTTCTGTTCTACCTCAACATTAATTGGACTCACCTGGTGTCCCAGCTCTAAATAAGTCTCAGATTAGAGGGTTGCAATGAAGAAATGGAGTGGATCTGGCTTCGAGGTCCAGAGTTGAATACCCCTGCTCTAGCCCATCTAGTCAGGCCAACTGGTCAGAGAAAACTGAACTGTGACTGCTGACCCAACAGGTCTGATGACATCCTTAGGGTAGAGTTGGGATTCAGAGGACAGGGCAGAATAATTAATCCAGCTAAATGATCTGTTGTATCCTACAGTATTTTACACGGGGCCGTGGGAAGTAGGGGTGCTGAGAGTGCTGCAGCACCACCTGGTGGAAAGGGCAGACATCACAGCACTGCCAGATGCAAATACAGATAAACATAGTAAAACATTTTAAATAATAATCCTGTTGTTGTTTAAATACAAAATATATTCTTGTGGAAGTTTTGAGAAATAATTAGCAATACTGAATACATTATTATTAATAAAATAACAGCAAGGATCATAGTCAACGGAAGTCACATATCTAGTATATATATACATGTAGAGGTTTTATTGTTCATTTTTAGAAATCTATACAAAATTTGAACTGACATTTATAGTTCATTTTCTTTAAAATAGGTTGGTCACCTCTGGCCATTTGTATGTTTTTGTCTATTCATCACAAATAGTAAGCAAACACTATAGCCCACAGTATCGTTAATAAAATATTTGTTGATGAAAGTACAATTTTTTAAACCTATATATGAATACATTCAAATATGATTAACAATTATTATTTTTAAGACATTATGCAGCCCAAATACCCAGAAACATGCAGAGTAAAGCATTGCATTACAGATCTAATTAGTAGTTAACTGTAGATTATGCATTTATAAGAGTTGTTTACTACAGGCAGCTACATTCTTTCAAATCTGTTTCAGGAAAAATGACAAGGATTTATCTCTGTGACTAGAGGGGGAAAGCACAGAAAATTGTGAAATGTATCTTTAATATTGTTAAAATTCAAAATAGAAAGGATGTTATCAATGTACACATCCAGCTTACAAGCATGTTTTCTTCCCCAAATAAAAGTAAATCCAATGGTATATTTTACCCAAATTTATTGATGTGTAATTATCGACTTAGTTCATTGTAATATTCGGTAAAATGTTTGTGTTAAGACAGGCTAAACTACATTTCCCTGATCATATTATGTCATATAATTTTTATTGATGAATGTAAATTAAATACATTTCATTATGATTAAGTAAGAAAATAACAGTATACATATTTTTAAGGCTGTAACGATCACTCCAGAATAGGCTAAATATGATAATACTGTTAATTTGGTACAAGAATGCAGGGTGAGTATATAGACTGTTCAGTGTACAGATATAGGCAGTCAAGCAAGTAGAGTCCTGTTAACAAACCCAGGTAGTTAGACAAGCAGAGTTTTGTTATCAAATCCAGGTAGTTAGACAAGCAGAGTTCTGTTATCAAATCCAGGTAGTTAGACAAGCAGAGTTCTGTTATCAAATCCAGGTAGTTAGACAAGTAGAGTCCTGTTAACAAATCCAGGTAGTTAGACAAGTAGAGTCCTGTTAACAAACCCAGGTAGTTAGACAAGTAGAGTCCTGTTAACAAACCCAGGTAGTTAGACAAGCAGAGTTTTGTTATCAAATCCAGGTAGTTAGACAAGCAGGGTTCTGTTATCAAATCGAGGTAGTTAGACAAGCAGAGTTCTGTTATCAAATCCAGGTAGTTAGACAAGCAGAGTTCTGTTATCAAATCCAGGTAGGCAGACAAGCAGGGTACGGTACACAAATCTGGTTCTCAGTCAGGCAGGATCATAGGAAACAAGGCAGAACAGATCAAGCTAAGGTACAGAGGGTAGTCAAAGACAGAATTCGTAATACTATGCAAGGGTCAGGCCAGAATAACCATCCAAGATTTGTATGCTCAGGAGGAAGAAAATGAATTTACTTACAATACCTCACGAAGAGGCAATGGTGTGTGTGTGTGTGTGTGTGCTTTATATACAGACTCGGTGAGAGCAGGTGTACAGATTTTGGGTGATTGAGTCCGGGTTATGGGAATTGTAGTTCTGAGCAATCTAGGAATGGGAAGATGTAGTTCTCAGGGAAGAGGAACTGGGAAACGTTACAAAGGCATTATGTAATAAAATGATTAGCAACCCAAATACCCAGAAACATGCAGAGTAAAGCATTGCATTTCAGTACAAGATCAGTAGGTAACGGTTTCATCATGCTGAAATGGGATGTGAAGCTAGAGTAATCATTATCTTATTGTTTTCATTTTTTACATTAGAAATGTAACACTCATCCATTGTTTTTATAGGTACACTTTAACTTTCAGTGTTAATAAAAACATTGTGAAAATAGGATGTCATTGCATCTAAAGCATAAACCTAGATTAAAACATATTCAAATACATAAAGAGATCAATGTATTTATGTCTCTTTCTCAGGAGGGGACAGCAGTGTACGGTGGGGGTGGGATGTTCTGTTGAAATCCTGTACCCATAGCGCCCCCTCCAGGCTCCCCTGGGCAGTTCACATCCTGTAGAAATGCAGGACAACAGTTAAAGAGTACAAGCTTTATTTATTAGCACATAGGAAATGGATGATTTGGGATAATACTTACGTTAGCTGTGATGCACATTTAAAGGTGTATAAACGAATTTCCGTGTTTAGCCCATGAGACAATATTTTAACCCTCGAGTTCAACCATGAAAGTGTCCTACCTGGTGGCGGTTAAGGAGAGGGAAAGCTGTGTTTTCTGGATTCATTATGCCAGAATCAGGTACCGGTAGCTGATTCCCAACTAGGAAAACTTGCTAAAAGACATATACCCATTTTAGGATCATTTGATGGCTGTGTTTAAAAAATAACATCTATTAAAGGCAAATTAATTGCATTCAGCTTGATTTTGTTAAAGGTGCTATTTGTAGAACTTGAGCTGTGGTAATGGAATTACTTTCTCTTTCAAAACTTCAGTGTTTTTAGATATATTCAGAATGTAAATAGTGTGGAAGCACAACTTGTCATGTTGTCATTGTAATTGCTGTTCATATGTCAAGAAATGCACTACATAGTGTAAGACAGTGTACCGCCAAAACCATTTTATCTGATTGTTATTATTTCTTTTATATCACCTTGAACCAGGTGGGCCAATTGAGATGTGTTTCTCATTTGCAACAGCGACCTGGTCAAGATAATTGGAATAGAACAAGAGAACCAAAGTTTCACATAAATACACAAAATGCAATACATTCGAGACAGTATACATCTTCAAAAACTGTTTGCAGATGAGGTACGTTTAGAGAGGTAGTTCACTGAATACTAGTCTACATCAGAGCAGCAGTGAAGAAACAGTAACACTGGGGTATAACTGTGCAAATGATAACATGCAAAACACCATTGGATCAGAACAGAGACAACGGGGCAGCAGTTTGCCCAAGGGGGGTGCAATGGCCTGAAAGGATCTCTGACAGACGTTACGTAAATTCAGTGAGTGTAATGAGGATCTCTGATTTGAGTAAATTCAGTGAGTGTAATGAGGATCTCTGATTTGAATAAATTCAGTGAGTGTAATGAGGATCTCTGATTTGAGTAAATTCAGTGAGTGTAATGAGGCTCTCTGATTTGAGTAAATTCAGTGAGTGTAATGAGGCTCTCTGATTTGAGTAAATTCAGTGAGTGTAATGAGGATCTCTGATTTGAGTGGTTTTTGTAATTTGTTCCAGTTTTTTGGCTTCAGAGAATGGAAGAAATGACGGCCAAACAAGGTGCTGGCTTTGGGGGTAATTAATAATATTAATCTGCTGGAGTGCAGTCTATGGGCTGGTGTGTAACAATACATTATTTAAAAACACTGCATTATGCAATAACTTCACAAATTGTTATATATTTTCATTTAAGAATGTACCCGGGTTTTGTAATAATCTCCTAGATTTTATAATAAATTATGTCATTATGTGGTGATTATTACAATTTTGTTTTTAAATGAAAATGTAATAATATTGTGCATTATGTAATAACCAACCAAAATGGATGTCTTCATTCTAGGAAATCATTATAACATTATTTTAGCATTCTAGCATGAATCAAAGTGACTCAAGTGAACCCTGGCACCTACCAAGTTTAGCCCAGGCACCCACCAAGGTTTAGCCTTGGCACTCACCAGGTTTAGCCCTGGCACTCACCAGGTTTAGCCCTGGCACTCACAAGGTTTAGCCCTGGCACTCACAAGGTTTGCACTCCTAAGGTTTAGCCCTGGCACTCACAAGGTTTAGCCCTGGAACTCACAAGGTTTAACCCCAATCAGCATTGTATAACTATATATTGCATTGTGTGGCTGACATGAAGCCAGTGTAGTGACTTAAGAATCATTTGAATCATTGGAAAAGTTTAATGTAGGTTAATTGTTTTAAAAAAAAAATTTGTTTTACAGATGAAGACATCAATTTTGGTTGGTTGTTACATAATGCACCTTATTATTACATTTTATTAAAAAAAACATACAACTCCCACATTCTGTAATAATCACAGCATTATGTAAGAATTTATTTATTTAAAATTGTTCTCAAGGTGTTTATCACAAAATGTGGCAGATTATTACAAAATATGATGTTATTACAACACTTGTTGTTACAGGGTGTTTCTACAGTGAATGATGAGCTAAGATAAAGTGGGGATTTACCTGGAAGAGACTTATAAATGAGCTGAAACCAATGGGTTTGGTGTTGGTTTTGTACCCAACCCATAGAGGTCACAGTGGTGGGTATTTTATGGGGTGTTTGTGACAGAGATGGTACTGGGGGGGTCCGCGTGGCATAGTGGGCTAAGTCGCTGCATTGGAGGACAGTCTACGTCATGATGATCATGGGTTCAAGCCTGACCATGGGTTCTCAGACTTTCCCAGGTTCTCCTGCACGAGGCAGCGCAAAATTTGTATAGCTCTGCCCACGATTTGCGTTAGATACAGTAAGTGATATTGTCTATCCTCCCACATCGCTTTCCAGCAACTCCTTCTGTTCAGATCAGGTGCTTGTGAATTCAATTGCGGAAGTATGTCACTAAAGGCTTCCGTGTTGGGTGAACAGTGCGAAAAGAATCGGCGGCTCGGGTGACATGTGGTTGGATGGACCATGTGGGCATCCCTTGTCATCACAGATCTGTACAAAGAGTTGCAGAGCTACCAACAAGGCAGGATTAGAGGGAATTGGGAAGGGGGGAAAATCGGGAACAATCTAAAAAAGAGAGATGGTACTGTAAACTGCATCTATTTTTTTGTGTTAGAAACTATTTTATAAATAACATCACTGATGTTTAGAATTGGTAGGATAGAATTATTCACAAGAGTGTGTTTAGAAGCATGAGTAAAGGAGGGCATGTTCTTTTGGAGTCTGGGACACTGAAAGAGAAAGTAGATCAGTTTTCAATATGCAAAATAAATAACATTCTAACAAATAGCACCTTAAATTACTTGTTTAGCTGTGCAGGAATTTTCCTCCATAGTCTCACCTTTTGGCAGACTGCTTTGCCAGCAATTACTGATACATAGATGGACACTATGAACTCCAGTAAGGATAAAACAGCTAAAACACCTGTTATTCCTCGAGACATGGTCTGAAGGCAGAGGAACAACAGAGATCAGTAAATCAACATAAACATATTTCTACAATTTGTCTTCTACAAAATCACATGCTTGAAAAGTTATAGGGACAGAATACAAAACAATGTACTGAAACCTGCATTATATAACTTGTAAAAAATTACAAAAAATACAAAAACTGTGTTTTAGGATGAGCAACTTCTTTAGCATATTAGATCCAGGTGTTGAGAAATTAAGCTCAAACAGCAACCTGTCGATTTCAGCTTGCTTTGACCTGACAGAATTATATCCAGTTTGATATATATTTATTTACAATGTGCTAAGTGATTATCTATATCCTATACCTTCATTTACAGTTATTTACATCTGCATAGTATATACACCACTGAGTGTGGTAAATGGCAGAATTCCAGTTACTTTAATCATCTAATACTGTTTTAGACATTTCTTTGACATTGATCTTTATTTTAATCAATGGCTTGGTTTATGTGGAAGAGTTAGGCTACACACGCCTAACACAGTACAAGCCACAAATAACAAAACACTAAATAAATGAATAAAAAACATAATAATAATAAAATCCTTAATACATTTACTAACGTCCCTAAAGGAATTCAGTTAAAAAGCAATAAGAAGTTTGTTAATTACCGAATACTGTTGACAGTACAAATCGTACGGACGGTAACAATAGAACATGAACAGAGCAGTATCTAATGAATGGAGGATTATGGCAGTCATAGAAATAACCGTGGCAATGATATTCAATACCAGGGAGCCATTCACCTAAGTGACAGAGAGAGTAAGATTAGCACATTGGAATGGACATTGGTTGTGGAGGAACATTATGGACAAAAAATAAAATAATTCCCAATGTTGTTAGAAAAACTTTAAAATGACATTTTGCAAATATCACAACTTCCTCCCACCCCAGCAGTTATAAAAAAATCCCCCAGGTCATTGGTGCAAATACTGACAATGGAATATGTACAACTATCAGGATTGACAATATCACCATGGCAATAGGAATAAGGCTCTCCCTGGTAAAATCAGGGGGCGGTGTTGGCCTGTTTACTAAGATCCTGTGGTGCAACACTAGCAGTGTTACACAGTTGGGAATTATTGCCTGCCCTATGTAGCGATATATCTAGCGATATTACAGTATGTTGCCCCTACTAGCTGCAAAGAGAGTTTACTGTGGTAGTACTGCTGGCTGGTATTATTGCTCGCCCTATATAGCGATATATCTAGCGATATTACAGTATGTTGCCCCTACTAGCTGCCAAGAGAGTTTACTGTGGTAGTACTGCTGGCTGTTTGTATCCTGCCTTACGCCGCTACTGTCTCAGCACTAGGGATGTGCTGACTGTTCACAAAAGATTGCTTCAATTGGACTACTCTTTTAACTGACTGGAGTGGTGTGACGTCGACCACCGTACACCAGGGGAGCCTTAGGACAGGAAGACGTGACATACAGGGAAAACATGTTCACACCAGATTCGTTTTACAGTTTTGCCTTGAGACATAACAATATAAAAACAGCAGCCAAAAGAAAACGTAAAAACGTTTAATAAAATAAATTAAATAATTAATATGTAAAACACTTGCATAGTGAAAATAAACATTAAAGATGCCTTCCACAATATTCAGTGATATTTAGGTTTATTTAGGCCTCTGGGTTCTAAATAATGTGAACATAGGCACTGTTGGGCTGAGTTTTTCCTCTGAAATGTCTATGTTCATATTTGTTCTCTTGTTCTTCTGTGTTGGGACCCACCATGCAACCTCATTATTCATCACTGTACAGCTCTGGTTTGATTGACAGTTCTGGCAACTGTACTTCCTCGCATTTAGTGAACAATATGACACATTTTGCGGGTGATTTCCTGCTTGACAGTAGGTAAGGGAATGGCTGCCATAATGGTGAGAAACACTATTGTGATTCATAATAACTGTAGTAAGACGATTCTACTTACACCTATGAAATTTCACAGTTGAAAAAAGGTAATGTAACAGACAATGAAAAAAGGTAATAACAGACAATTCTAGCTGGGGTAGGTAACTTTGTGAAATATATTGAATTGTGAGAAACAGCTCCCCCAGTTCTTCCCTTCTCTCCCCCTCCTCCCCAAAGCCCAAGTTTGATTGACAAATTGGTTCCTCCTCCATAAACACATGAACATGCATCCAAGAAATCATGGGTCAGTTCACCTGAAAGAGTTGACTCATTTCGCTCCCAAATGGCTCTTTGTTTTATTTCTATTTTTAAACAATTCTCAAATGACCTGAAAGCAAATATTGTTTAACATTATTGTTTTAGGGGAAGGCTACAAAAAGCTATCACAGAGATTTAAGCTGTCAGTGTCCAATGTGGGGAACATAGTGAGGGAAAAAGGCGAAGGATGGTGAGAACGGTGAAAAACCGCCCACAGACCACCTCCAAAGACCTACAACATCATCTTTTTGGTGGAGGTTTTATCATACTGTGGGGCTTTGTGGCCAATGCCGGTACTGGGAATCTTGTTAAAGTTGAGGGTTGCATGGACTCCACTCAATATGAGCAGATATTTGAGAATAATATACAGGAATCAGTCACAAAGTTTATGTTATGCTGGGGATGGATTTTTGAACAAGACAACGACCCAAAACACTGCTCAAAATTTACTCTGGCTTTTATGCAGAGGAACAAGTAAAATGTTCTGGAATGGCCAAACCATCCTCAGACCTGAATATCATTGAAAATCTGTGGGGTGATTTGAAGCGGGCTGTCCATACTTGGCAACCATCAAACCTAACTGATCTGGAGATGTTTTGCAAGGAGGAATGTTCCAAAATACCTTCATCCAGAATCCAGACACTCATTGCAGGCTATAGGAAGTGTCTAGAGGCTGTTATTTCTGCTAAAGGAGGCTCAACTAAATATAGATGTGATATTTCTGTTGGGGTGCCCACATTTATGCACCCATCTAATTTCGTTTTGATGCATATTGCACATTTTCTGTTCATCCAATAAACCTCAGTCCTTCAGTTAATTGATAGATCAAAATGAAATTGCTGATCCAAACACCCAATTATTTATAATTGAAAATCATGGAAATTGTCAGGGGTGCCTAAACATTTGCATATGACTGTATTTACATCGCTCAGCCATTATAATTATTTCCACTGACAGGTGGCGTGAATAACACTGATCATCTCTTCATCATGGCACCTATCAGTGGTAGGGATATTTTAGGAAGCAAATTGTCATTTTGTCCTTCAAGTTGATGTGTTAGAAGCAGGAAAAATAGGCAAGCGTAAATATTTGTTGCAACTTTGACAAGGGCCTAATCGTGACGGCTAGACGACTGGGTCAGAGCATCTCCAAAACTGAACCTCTTGTGGGGTGTTCCCTGTCTGCAGTGGTTAGTACCTATCAAAAGTGTTCCCTGTCTGCAGTGG
>JACXGM010038961.1:0-10649 GCA_016801145.1 Umbra pygmaea
CGACAACCTCACATGGTCCAGACAGACAATCTCGGTAACAAAAACTGCCCAAAAGCGCCTATACTTCCTGAGGAGACTCAAGAAGTTTGGCATGTCTGTCAGGATTTTAACAAACTTCTACAGGTGCACCATTGAGAGCATCCTCTCAGGCTGCATTACAGCCTGGTACGGCAGCTGCTCCGCTGCTGATCGTAAGGCCATTCAGAGGGTGGTGAAGTCAGCGGAGCGCATCATTGGCTGCTGCCTCCCCTCCGTGCAAGGCATCTACCATAAGCGATGCCTTAGGAAAACAAAGAACATCCTCAAAGACCACAGCCACCCAGGCCGTGAACTTTTCTCACTACTGCCATCTGGTAGACGTTACCGTAGCATCAAGGCGCGGACCACCAGACTTAAAAACAGTTTCTTCCCACAGGCCATTCGGCTGCTTAACATGGAACACAGACACTGATCGCAAATCGTCTGTTGAGCACTAACACTCTCTGGTCACTTTATGCTCTCTACATCTGATGTAGCAGAATTCAAATGCACCTTTAAAAGCAATTTTCCATGTCAATTCTATAATATTTACTACTTCTACTGTTGTACATTTTCCAGACCACTTCTCAGTACATGGTGTTTTATTATTATTATTATTATTATTATTATTATTATTATTACTATTGTCATTACTATTTTAAAATTCTTATATTGTTGTAATTCTCGTTTTTAAGCCCACTGCATAGAATCGCCGAGCCATGTCAAAAGAATTTCTCTGCATAGGATGATGTATGTTATTCAATCTATATGATGAATAAACAACTTTGACTTTGACTTTGACTATGCTGCGATGAAAATAAAGACTTTTCCACTGCTACCTGACTTAGGACTCTGCTTTTTGACCAAGACCCTTTTCTGCAATTTAACCATCCTCTATGACCCAAGTCTAGACCTCGAAGCCAGTTCCACTCCATTTTTTCATTGCAACACTTTTTTATTTCCCCCACTAACCCCGCTACGTCACCACTAACCCCGCTACGTCACCACTAACCCCGCTACGTCACCACTAACCCCGCTACGTCACCACTAACCCCGCTACGTCACCACTAACCCCGCTACGTCAGCAGATCGGCAACCCCCCCCCCCGGACAGATGCAGGATTGTGAAGGGCGCTCACATGGTTCATCCAACCACGTCGCATGGCCGACCGATTCATTTTCACACTGATCATATAACACAGAAGCCTTTATTTAGGTCATGTACGGGACTGCACACAGGGGTATGCTGGAGAGATGTGGCAAGGTGGATAATCCGACTTATCTATCCCAAATACCGTGCAGCGCTATGCCAAATTGTAATGCCAAAAATGCCAAAAATGTCTGGGCAAAGTTGGAGAAGCCGTAGTCAGGAGTGAACCGCTGACTATCATGGCATAGTTTGTCCTGCAAGGCAGTTTAACACACAAATCATCAGAGCACGTCAAAAGCAGCGTGCTGGAGCCTATTTCAAAACCACAGACACCAACATTCACCATTGAAAAATGCACAACATATGCCTTTAAGATACGCGCAGACAAGTGGGGAACTGTGTGCTACAGAGAAAGAATTGGTTGTGTTGGCAGGGCAAGATAAAGTTTAGGCTACCGAATGTCTGCTTTTGCTGTGCTACTGTTGGTCTAATGGGCTTACAATAATAAAGCCATAAGCTATTTTTTAACTAGGCACAATTTACAATTTGTTGTTCAATTTCTAATGTTTTGTTCATAAGAGGTCGTATCGTTCATGGAAGTTATATTGTTCATGGGAGGTGGTATTGTTCAAGGGAGTCCGAAGGTTGCCGGTTCGATTCCTAACTGTGCCAAATGTTGTTGTATCTTTGGGCAAGGCATTTAACCCTAATTATCTCCAGGGGATCTGGATAAGAGTATCTGCTAAATTACTCAAATGTACATCAAAACAGGCACACACCAGTGTAATCGGACGTTTCCTGGACTTTTAATAATGAGATAACAATGATTTATGCGCAGCAATGCTCATGTAACTTCCTGTTTAATTATAGTGACACACTTAGAAATACAACACGATTAAGTCCTGAATAATAGCATACTTCTTTCATCAACACGTGTGTTATTTTCTATTGAGGACATTCAGGAAATCCTGCTATTAATAATGTGGTTTATGTGAGAGTTACAAGCATCTTCAATGATTTCAATGACTGGTTCAAAGCTCGTACTGTGCTAGACAATATACAGATCCAGTATCCTTCGGAAGCCATGCTTGGAAAGTTCTCATTCACTTCATTAATTCAATTCACATTTTGTTTGGTATTCAACTACATCTGGGAATGGGTGACAGAGCTGAGTGTGTGTGCGTGTGCGTGCGTGTGTGAGAAAGAGATGGCAAACTGTGTAAAGAGACAGCAAACTGAGATTAAAAAAGCCAAGTGTCTGAAAAGATCAAATGGGATCACACATTTTAGCCAGAGCATCAAGAGAAGATTTCTTCCATAACTACAACCAGGGATCCATTTATGACAAAATCCCCACTGGGATCAATTTACTTTAGGCTTGAGACAGATGTGAAACTCAAACCACATCCAGGTCAGATTCAGATCTTGATGAAGATGAAGATGCACCAGCTGGTGTCACCACCAGTGCCTCCAACCTACAGTATTTCTAAATGGAGGATGGTCTACATTTACGCGGCTCAACTGGTGCTCAAATCTATGGTCTTTTCAAGTGACTGCGTCTTTTCAATGAGATTACAGATAGTAAACATATTTGTTTTCATAACAAAACCTGCTCATATTAAGTTCTACAACTACATACACAAAAACTCACTATAGATTGATGTAAGGTAACGCTTATTTTAAGTTCTACTACTACATACACAAACACTCACTAGAGACTAACTTCAGGTAACGCTTATATTATTTTCTACTACTACAGACACAAAAACTCACCTAGAGACTAACTTCAGGTAATGCTTATATTCATTTATACTACTGAACACACAAAAACAGACTAGAGACTTACTTCAGGTAATGTTTATATTAATTTCTACTACTACAGACACAAAATCTCACTAGAGATTGATGTCAGGTAACGCTTATATTAGGTTCTACTACTACAGACACCAAAACTCACTAGAGACTAACTTCAGGTAATGCTTATATTAACTTCTACTACTACAGACACAAAAACACACTAGAGACTGACATCTGGTAACAGCAGCATGAGTTTACTTATTGGAGAATGTTGGGTGTGACATTTTACAACTATCACTGTTTTTTTAAGTATTGTAATATCACAAAATATAGTGTAACGTGTAGACAGGTGCAGCGAACAGGCGGGGTCAATTGCAAAGGGAAAAGCAAAACATATTTATTTCTGAAAACAGTAATTACAATTCAAATTAAATAGGCTACGAGGAGCCAAAATCACCATAACACAAAATACTGACATACCATACACCTAATGAACACACAATATGAGTGACAACCTACCAAACACACACAGAAATTAAATACCCGCACTACTGAATAGACTGAAACCAGCTGAGATGGTTGACTATGAAGGAAGGCAAATGATTTGTGAATGGAATGACGGTGGTACTGTGACGGTCACCTTCCAGTTTTCTCCCGTGTGTTCTGTGTCAGATGTCTGACTTTTTTTATTTCACGTCTCTTGTCCACCAATAGATCGCAGTCAGTCAGATACAACTGCATTCACTTTTTTTGAAGTCGATTTATGTCTTGTTAGAAAGTTTGTTAGCTGTTGGATATTTTAGCTCGTCATTCTGTGTTTTATGTGAATTTAATATAATGCTGAATTACCTTTTTGACCTACCGAGGTCCTTTTCTTTTGTAAATGTGTGTTTTTCGTATTAAAAACCATTTGCTATCATTATACTACTTCGCGTTTGTCTCCCTTCTCTCACAACAACATGGAATGTTATACTGGACATTGCAAAACATTCAAAACTTTTGGTCAAGAAATGATGCAGAAAATGTAAGCAATGTTTTTGTGACCTCAAGACTGGATTATTTCATAGCTCTCTTTTCTGGCTACCTAGATTAGACCCTAAAAAATCTTCAGTTAGTGCTTAATGTGGCCGCAAGAGTTTTGACGACTATAACCGCAAAATGTGAACATATTACCCCAATTCTAGTCTCTCTACATTGGCTGCCCATTAAGGCTAGGGCTGATTTCAAAGTTTTACTTTTAACCTACAAAGTACTACATGGACTTTCCCCCCTACTTATATGTCAGATTTGGTGCTGCCCTACATACCTTCACGTACGTTATGCTCACAAGACGCATGCCTTCTCATTGTTCCTAGAATTTGTAAACAAACAGCCGGAGGAAGGGCTTTCTCATATAGAGCTCATAAGAGACACAGACTCAGTCTCAACATTTCAGTCTACGCTGAAGACTCATCTCTTCAGTTCCATGATATAGAGTAGTCTGGCCCTGTTTGACGAACTACCCATGTTGGCCTCTCTCCACTGGGATATCCTCGCTCCAGTTACATTTGGGGGACGAGTCACTGGCCTGCTCATGTTGCTCTTTGATACCATACGCTTGTGGGATGGGACAACATTATGTTGACTACACTCGACCCTCCTTCAGGGTGGGTGCAGTCTGCTGGTGTCTCTTTGGTGTTGTGGTCTTGGCAATGTGGGTGGGTCTGAATCATGCCTGTTTGCTTTTCTTTGTGCAGGACTACGACCGTCTCAGATGTTATTGTTGGGAATAATTATTTGTTTCTTCTCTTTCTTTTTTCTTTTTTCAGGACTTGACATTATTTTTATTGGGACCATCTCTGAGGAAAGCTAGGTGAGATTTTGATCAGCAAGAGGGAAGACGTTGATGATTTCAACAAGCTTTTAATTTATTTGGCAAAACAATGAGTGTGTATTGCCATTTACAGGAACATATTGGCCTTTTTAGCACATGAAAATTTAAATATTACAGAATAATGCATTTATCAAACTGCCAACTTCAGTGTAGGTCTTACAAAAATACACGTGACATGACCTGCACGTCGGCTCGCCACCGAAAATCTTTTAAACTGATTTTTGAACACCATAGGTGTTGTACATTAGCAGTGACGCACACACGCTCGAACCGAGACAAGCAAACCGAACGGTTCTGATGTTTTTTAATGAACCGTACCACCCCTACCAGAGAGATATAAAAACTACAGAAAAACATTTTGGACTTACTACGCCCTCTCTGGAGGACACCTTCAGGACCCGCTGTCTCCGCAGAGCTGACAACATCCTGAGAGATGTGACCCACCCGTGTCATCACCTGTTCTGTCTGCTACCATCTGGGAGGCGCTATAGAGCACTGAAAGCTGTCACCTCCAGACTGAAGAACAGTTTTTACCCAAGCATCATTGAACTGAACAAAATCAAACACCCCCCATGGTGATATCAACTATATGTGCAATAATACAACCCATGTACATGTAATACTGTTTACATGCTTTTACAATGCTTGCTTATATATTGACTTCGATTATTTCTGTATTTATATATATTCAGGATTGGCACAGTACATTTCGTTGTACGCAAGCTTGTGCAATGACAATAAATGTATATTCTATTTTATTCTATATGATCTGTTTTAATGACATATACGCATATGATTGTACTCAACAATGTACACATTATTGTATTTAACTACAATGTATGATTTGATGGTACAAATGTGAGTTAACAGTCCTTCCTGTTCTGGAATATGTTGTTTGTCATATCAAGGCTGAAGTAGTTCTGACAGATGTCTGCAGATGATGGGAGACTGAACAAATAAAATGCTAATATGAACAACATGAAAAATAAACGGTCCGCTCTGGTTCCCAGATCCACATTGTTTTCCTCTCTTAGGCAAGATATGAGATCAGAGTGGCTGCAAACGTTTAAGCACTAGACCACAGGTGTCAATCCGGTTCCACAGAGGTCCTAGTTTACGCTGGTTTTCTGTCTTTCATTCAGAGCCCAACTGAGACCTAGATTGACCGGTGAGGGGAGATCCTAACCAATTAGTGACTTAATCAATCAGTATGGTACAAGGTAAGAGTGAAAACCTGCGTACACTAGGCCCTTGTGGAACTGGTTTGACACCCCTGATCTAGACACACTATGGCTTTGCTACAGGAAGAGCAGGGAAGCCTCGGCTCCAGCACCTGCTGTTTATTTTATTTCATTTTCATTTCATTTCAACTTATATTTTAATTTATTTTATTAGTATCCCATCTTCCTCTCTCCCCTTTCACCCCTCTCTATCCCTCCCTCACTCTATCCTCTACTTATCCAAATGTAGTGGGTCTTAATGAAGTCTAACAGCCCCTGCGCACCAATAAGTTTTCCATAACAAACTAGATGCAGGTTCAGAGAGGCTGCTACTCCAAATAGTATCCGGTATAATGAAGAATGCCAGCTAAGTAAAAGTCAATCACCCAGAATAGCATCAGAGTTAATGACTAAGAGTACTTTACCCGTCAGTACAGTTTGACTCTGGGATGTGAATCACTGATGAGTAAGAGACTGGCATGATCCTGTTTGTTATTAGTTAGAACCTCACGCTTCTTTAAACTGCTTTTGTTATTAGGTAGAACCTCACGCTTCTTTAAACTGCTTTTGTTATTAGTTAGAACCTCACGCTTCTTTAAACTGCTTTTGTTATTAGTTAGAACCTCACGCTTCTTTAAACTGCTTTTGTTATTAGTTAGAACCTCACGCTTCTTTAAACTGCTTTTGTTATTAGTTAGAACCTCACGCTTCTTTAAACTGCTTTTGTTATTAGTTAGAACCTCACGCTTCTTTAAACTGCTTTTGTTATTAGGTAGAACCTCACGCTTCTTTAAACTGCTTTTGTTATTAGTTTGAACCTCATGCTTCTTTAAGCTACTTTTGTTATTAGTTAGAACCTCACGCTTCTTTAAGCTACTTTTATTATTAGTTAGAACCTCACACTTCTTTAAAGTGCTTTTGTTATTAGTTAGAACCTCACGCTTCTTTAAACTGCTTTTGTAGGGTTGCCAACTCTCACGCATCTGGCGTGATTCTCATGCTTTCAGCAGTAATAAAATAAGTGTTTCCATTCTATTAGTTGTTTTTTTGCATAAATCAGGGTTTATAGTATAGTAAACAAGGACGGACATATCTAAAATTAGGGTTAGGGTTAACAAAAGTGTTCTCCGCGCACGCGCTTACTGAAATTTTACCGATTCTCGAGCCAGCAAACATCCCAAAGTTGGCAACGCTGCTTTTGTTATTAGTTAGAACCTCACGCTTCTTTAAACTGCCTTCATTATCAGTTAGAACTTAACGCTTCTTCAAGCTGCGTTCATTATCAGTTAGAACCTCACGCTTCTTCAAGCTGCCTTCGTTATCAGTTAGAACCTTACGCTTGTTCAAGCTGCGTTCATTATGAGTTAGAACCTAACGCTTCTTCAAGTTGCGTTCGTTATCAGTTAGAACCTCACGCTTCTTCAAACTGCCTTTGTTATCAGTTAGAACCTAGCGCTTCTTCAAAATGTGTTCGTTATCAGTTAGAACCTAACGCTTCTTCAAGCTGCGTTGATTATCAGTTAGAACCTCATGCTTTTTCAAGCTACATTCGTTATCTGTTAGAACCTCATGCGTTTTCAAGCTGCGTTTGTTATCAGTTAGAACCCAACGCTTCTTCAAGCTGCCTTCATTATCAGTTAGAACCTAATGCTTCTCAAGTTGCATTGGTTATCAGTTAGAACCTAACGCTTTTTCAAGCTGCGTTCATTATCAGTTAGAACCTAACGCTTCTTCAAGCTGCCTTCGTTATCAGTTAGAACCTAACGCTTCTTCAAGCTGCGTTCATTATCAGTTAGAACCTCACGCTTCTTCAAGCTGCCTTCGTTATCAGTTAGAACCTCACGCTTGTTCAATCTGCGTTCGTTATCAGTTAGAACCTAATGCTTCTTCAAGCTGCGATCGTTATCAGTTAGAACCTCACGCTTCTTCAAGCTGCCTTCGTTATCAGTTAGAACCTAGCGCTTCTTCAAGATGCGTTCGTTATCAGTCAGAACCTAACGCTTCTTCAAGCTGCGTTCGTTATCAGTTAGAACCTCATGCTATTTCAAGCTACGTTCGTTATCAGTTAGAACCTCATGCTTTTTCAAGCTGCGTTCATTATCAGTTAGAACCCAACGCTTCTTCAAGCTGCGTTCATTATCAATTAGAACCTCATGCTTCTTCAAGCTGCGTTCATTATCAGTTAGAACCTCATGCTTTTTCATGCTGCCTTTATGTATTATCTCATTCTGCGTTTTTACCTCACGCTGCATTTATCTTTCATCATACTCTGCCTCTATCCTTTACATCACATTGCCTCTATCCTTTACCTTACATTTTATCTTTTACCTCACACTGCCTCTATCCTTATCTTACACTGCCTTTAACCTTTCCCACATGCTGACCCTTTACGTCAACCTCATGCTAACACTTTTATTTCATGTTGCCTCTAACCTTTACCTCATGCTGACTTTATCCTTTACCTTAAAATGCCTGTATCCTTTACCTCATTATGTCTTTATCGTTAACATCAGGCTGATTCTATTTGTCATGGTTGCCCCCTCCAAAAAAAGCAAGACTGTGCGCCGTAGAGGATGGTCACATGGACAATGGCTCTGCTCACTCTATGCAGGTTTTGGCTTATTACTGTTTTTTTAGTTTTTATTTTTGCACATTCTGCACTGTCGCTCATACAGTATGATCGACTAGCACTTTTGGATATACGTTCACTGGATACAGACTTTTTTCACTTACCGGAGCGATTGCTGCAACTGGAATATCCCGCCGTCGACTTGTCTACTCCTACGCAGGCGACGAAGGAAAAAGAAGAGAGGAAAACGAGCGGGTATTCTATGCAGATCACGGACGAGATACTACAATCCACCGTTACTGAGCATTTTACTTGCAAATGTTCAATCACTTGACAATAAAATGGACGAACTTCATGCTCGGATTATCTTCCAGCGGGACATTGCCAACTGCTGCGTGCTAGCTTTTACAGAGACGTGGCTGGATTCTACCATCCCGGACACGGCTATTACGCCAGCTGGTTTCTCCATCTTCTGGCAGGACAGAACCTCGGAATCAGGTAAACAAAGAGGCGGAGGGGTTTGCATTATGATTAACTCTTGTTGGGGTACGGATGCCGCAGTTATTTCAACACACTGCTCACCGGACCTGGAGCTACTAACTGTAAACATACGTCCCTTCTATCTTCCCCGGGAGTTTACTTCCGCTATAATCACAGCAGTCTACATACCTACGCAGGTGGATAAGGTGCGCGCACTAGAGGGACTATATGGAATAATAAGTGGCCTAGAGAACGCTCATCCTGAGTCTGTTTTTATTGTTGTTGGAGACTTTAACAGGACAAACATGAAAAAAATACTGCCCAAATTTCATCAGCATATTTCTTTTCACACTCGGGGCAATCAGACCCTAGACCACTGTTATTCAACGATCCGTAACAGCTTCAAACTCATCCCCCGCCCTGCCTTTGGAAATGCAGATCACATCTTCATTCTTCTCCTCCCTACCTACAGACAACGTCTTAAACAGGAAAAAACTGTTTTTAAGGTCAGTTCAAAAATGGAGTGACCAATCCATTACTACTCTCCAAGACTGCTTTGAAACCACAGACTGGGAAATGTTCCGTGTTGCAGCGGGTGACAACATTGATGAATACACTGACTCTGTCTCAGCCTTCATCACCAAGTGCATAGATGATGTCGTTCTACGGGTCAATGTCAAGACCTTCCCCAACCAAAAGCCCTGGGTTAATGGTAATGTCCGTGCCAAGCTTGTGGCACGGTCCTCTGCCTATAACTCTGGGGACCCGGAGGCTCTGAGGAGGGCCAGATATGACCTACGGAAGGCCATCAGAGATGCTAAAAGAGACTACAGGGACAAATTGGAGTCCAATTACAACAGCTCCGACCCCAGACGCATGTGGAGTGGACTACGGCAGATAACGGCAGAGTACAAAGGCAGGAAGAGCTGCGACACCCACCCCCCGCCTCACTCCCCTTCTTCGCATGGTTTGAGGTGGCCAACATCACCCCGGAAAAGCTGGCTGAGAACCCAGACGACTGCACTCTGACCCTGGATGTGGCTGACGTAAGGAGAGCTTTCAAAAGAGTGAACCCGCGGAAGTCTCCAGGGCCAGATGGTATTCCAGGCAGTGTTCTAAGAGGATGCGCCGACCAGCTTGCGGGGGTATTCACCTCCATATTCAACCTCTCCCTAACACAGTCTGCAGTTCCCTCCTGCTTCAAGCATGCCACCATTATCCCGGTTCCAAAAAATCCTTACATCACCTGCCTAAATGACTACCGCCCAGTAGCACTAACCTCAATCATCATGAAGTGCTTCGAGCGGCTGGTCAAAACTCATATCTGCGCCGCCCTTCCGGACACCTTGGACCCCTTACAATTTGCATACTGCCCCAACAGATCTACAGACGATGCAATCACACTGATGGCACACACCGCCCTCTCAGATTTGGAAAAAGGGAACACATACGTGAGGATGCTGTTTGTGGACTACAGCTCAGCATTCAACAATATTGTTCCTGCTAAGCTCATTTCCAAGCTCAGGATCCTGGGTTTTAACTC
>JACXGM010038962.1:0-10927 GCA_016801145.1 Umbra pygmaea
GTTATAGTTACTACATACTATAGTTATTGCAGTGTTATAGTTACTACATACTATAGTTATTGCAGTGTTATAGTTACTACATACTATAGTTATTGCAGTGTTATAGTTACTACATACTATAGTTATTGCAGTGTTATAGTTACTACATACTATAGTTATTGCAGTGTTATAGTTACTACATACTATAGTTATTGCAGTGGTCCTTTGTGGCTCTGTAGCACTAATCTACCAACACAAAGGTTGTGGGTTTGCATCCCCCTAAGGTCACATACAAATCTAATGCCTTAGGGCAGCGATATTCATTCCTGCTCCCGCGAGCCGCCATTCTGTAAGTTTTTGTTCCAAACCGAATTTAGCACAGTTGAAAATAATCATTATTAAGATGAAATGCTAACTCAGGTTAGTCGCAACTGGGGTTGGATGGAAAACTTATGGAATGGCGGCTGGTGGGAGAAGGAATGAATATCACCCTTATGCCCAAATCACACAGAATCCGTCATTGCATATGCGTAACAACGGAAGTCCAGTCATTTCCAATGAAGGAGTCCGCCAGTGATGCAAAGACGCATAGCGGAATGCGTTGGATTGCAGCTGCGGTGCGTTCGGGGTGTTGCATGCATTGGATTTTTCCTACTCGTGCGCTAAAACCAATGCGTTAATCAAACCGGATGTTGTGTCTAGCTAAAACTTGCTAGCTTTTCAAAACGGTGACAAATTTGGTATAGCCAACACTTATAGTTACTGACCTGCTAATTCAATGTCTTTCGAATTCCTCTTCCAAGCATATTATTTTTGATTGATGTCTCTGTAGACATCTGCTGTTATATCAAAAAAGGCAGGATACCCGGCGACCGCTCATTTCTCCTCCAACTTTACATGCGCTGTGAAACACTAGACAATGCGTAAATGAGGCAAAGGGCTTTGCATCAAAACTATGCATATGCAACGCAAATAGCGGATTCGGTGTGATTTGGGCATCAGGGTGTTACTGACATGTTGAATTTGAACATATCAGGCAAAACAAACAAACAAACATGTGTATTAAACAAATGTTTCAGAGATGATCAATTAGGAACAACGAGAATAGTGATAGGAATAGTTATTTTAACAATAGAGAAGAAATATTTTGAAAGAAATTTATGAATACATGTACTTTGTCTGACATTTTTTTATTTCACCAGGTTAATTGATTGAGAACACGTTCTCATTTGCAATCGCAACCTGTCCAAGACAAGGTGCAAGGCGACATTAAGTTACACATAAAGTACAAACATTCAGGTAAACAGTTACACATATAAACGGTAATAGGTTAGATTAAAAAATACTGTACATTCAGTGCAAATATGGTTTAAAATAGAGAGGTAGATTATTGGAATGTAAAGTGGCAGTAGAAGAGAAATAACACTAGGATAGGTAACTTGATGAACATGGCTGAAAATGGTAATGTGCAAATTTTACAAAGACAGGTGCGACTATGTGCAATATACATTAAGGCTTTGATGAGGGCATGAATGGGCAAAGAGAGGGAGTAGAGTCAACTTCTGCAGCAGTCAATCAGTAGATTTGAAAGTAATGCATTAAAAGTAGTGATGGGGACAGTGGACTCAAGTTTCAGGGATTTCTGTATATTTTTCCAATCATTAGCAGCAGAGACTTGGAAGGAGAGGCAGCCAAATTAGGTTTTTGTAGCAACAAGGGAGATATACCTGCTTGAGCACAGGATGAGAGTGGGTGATGCTATGGATATTAATTAGATTAGGTAAAGTGGTGTTTTGCCTAGTAAGGACTTGTAGATGAGGTGGTAGCAGTTGTTCAGGTGCCGGGTGTGTAACGAGTGCCAACCATCTAGTTAATAGAGGTTGCAGTGGTGGGTGTTGAATGGGGCATTGGTAAAAAAACGGATGGCATCCAATTTCTTGAGAAGAGAGATTGAAGCAGTTCTGTAGACAACAAAGTTAAGCATTGGGAGGATGGTCATTTTCACAAGGGTTTTTTTGCAAGAGGGGTGAATGAGGCCTTGTTGCGGTATAGGAAGCCAATCTTAGATTTGATCTTGGACTGGAGATGGTTTATGTGGGCAAGGAGTCTAGCCAGACCTCTAGGTTTTTGTAATTTTTGACATATTCCAGCTCAGTTTCAACGTAAGGCTAGATGTATATAGAATGGTGTCATCCGCGTAGAGATGGATAAGAGAGTTTAGTTCACATAGGGTGTCTAGGGTGTTGAATTGGGGGCTGAAGGGGGTCTGTAACAAGCAGCTAAAGTAAGTTACTTATCTTTGGAAGTATTTTTTTAGAAGTAAAATCTCAAATAATTTTGGCACAGACCTGGATAGAATAACGGAGCATTGTAGATTTTCTCTACAATAAAAACCAACAGCCCCCTTTTGCAGTTCTGTCTTGACAGAAGATCTTGTAGTTTGGAATAGGTATTTCTGAATTTTGTGTGGATTTCCTAAGCCAGGATTCTGACACAGCGAAGATGTCAGGATTAGCTGAGTGTGTGAGAGCAGTGACTAAATCACAATGTTAATTTTAGGAAGAAGACTTCTGATGTTGATATGCATAAAACCAAGGCTTTTACTGTTACAAAGGTCATCAAATGAGAGTATCTGTGGCGTTGTGTTATCATCCATGGTTGCCGGGCCTGGATTTGACGGAACATCTCCTGCACAGCAAAGGAGGCGCAGGATAAGAAACCGGCTAATGGCTTTGAGAATTAGCCGTTTAGAGCAATTGGGAATGTAAAATAAGAGGATTGGTTTCTGAGCATAGTAGAATGTTATCAGAGCTTTGTGGGCAGATAATGAAATAGTAGGCAGGGTATGTAATGGGGGGGGGGGACCTAGGCATTTTGTGACAATGAAGGAGATTGTAGAGAAGCCAGTTAAATCAGATGAGGTTGTAGAGAAGAGCGGGATTTGAGGGGCAAAACACCCTGATTCAATATGAACAGAAAATTTACAATAGAATAGTAAAATGGTAACTAGCATGAATAATAATAAATGAGGCATACTGATATTATAGATGGCAGAAGGCAGTCAGATGAAATTATTACAAAGTATGTTTGACTAAGCGCTGCACACGTGTATAGGGCCTTGCTGTGCACACGCACACAGGGCCTTGCGACAGCCAAATTACAAGTGTGTTCCTTCCCGCAAAGCACTGCTGTGGTGCAGTAATTTGGCTGTAATGTACAGTCCATCAGGTCACAGGTGTCCTGCCAAGTGCATGGGGTCTGAATATCAGAAAATGCCAGAGAGTACTTTAAAGCACAGAGGTCCTGACAGCTATTGCAAGGATGCCTGCCTGGGTTAGCCACTAAAGCCGGCTAGCTAATGATTTAGCTAATGTTGTGCTGTTGTATAGCTGCTAATCTGCTCGTTAGCTGCTAATGCTAGGCCCGATGTCCAGGACAAAAGCAAGCCAGGCTAACAGAGATGGGAGAATGCTCATGGTGATCTCATCGCATATCCTGCCGTAATCGGAGCACATCGGAGGAATACGTTGAGTTGGTTCGGGCGTTGGTGTCTCGGTCATCAGCGAGAGCAGATGCCCTGGAGCTGGATCTCTTCGTTGGTTCAGCAGAGAGGTAAGACAAGCACAGCGCTAGATGGTACTAATCCCAGGCTGTATTGGTAAAGAATAATCCGGAGGAGGAGGTATAAAGTGTAATCCAATAGGTACAGTAGTCCGTTGTGCACAGAGTTGAAAGAGGGGTTAGAATACAGGCTGGCTAGGGGGGTTGTGCGGGCTAAAAGATGATATTAGCCATGTTTATTATTGATTAGACAGTTAGCAGTAGCAATTCCTATAGATGTAGCATACTGAAAAATATATACAAAACTTTTGACTAATCAAGACAAAACAATAAGACAAAAACTATATACACGGGACAGACTACAATACACGCCTTGCACGTTACGCCACCTTGGATTTTTTTTGTCCCATGTCATTCTAATATATTTTTGTACTCAATCAATCAATATCAGATGTACTTAGATTTGTGAAATTCTTTTGTGTTTTTTGTGCTAAGACTGGCGAAATATTACCACATATTTGTGTGAATAGTACCAGTGTCTGAGAAAAACTGTAACTCTGTTATTCCTTGAAGGCAATTAGTGTACTCCCTTGTTGTCATGACATGGAGTTGAGTTGTGACAAGTTGCTAACATTAACTATCTGAAATAGGGAGGACATCCTTCAACGTTAACTTGCTTGTCATCTTTAGATGTGGTATTGTGTTCTTCATCAGTAATGAACTTCAGAATACACCCTACTCAGGTCCCATTGAGAAATAAGTAGAAGGCTCAGTTAAGCACCACACATAACGTGCAACTCGTGAAAAGTATATTTATCTTCAATCAAAAGGAAGTCTGATGGTTCTTTTTTCTGTTTTTGTGTGAATTTACGGGAACAATCATGAGCAGCAGTCAACACAGAAGCTCAGAGAACACAGAAAATCAGAGAACACAGAAGCTCAGAGAACACAGAAGAAGAGAGAGGAAGTTAGTGCTGGACTGGAAAAAAACATCAGCCCAAGCATTTTGGCTCAGACCAGTCCACCACGATATGTTGGTCACCACCCACCAGTACACCATCCTTGCGGTCCCCTTAAATATGTATTCCTACTGTACCATTCCCCCAGACCACTAAAAAGCTGAGTAAGTGCCATGGACCAGTAGGGTCTACACAATCTACATACTCACAGAGAAGTACAAGTCATTCAGTAGAGTAGGGCTACACTATCTATATACTAATGTACTTATAAGTACCAGTCATTCAGTAGAGTAGGCCTACACTATCTATATACTAATGTACTTATAAGTACCAGTCATTCAGTGGAGTAGGCCTACACAATCTTTATACTAATGTACTTATAAGTACAAGTCCTTCAGTAGAGTAGGGCCTACACTATCTATATACTAATGTACTTATAAGTACCAGTCATTCAGTAGAGTAGGCCTACACTATCTATATACTAATGTACTTATAAGTACAAGTCATTCAGTAGAGTAGGGCCTACACTATCTATATACTAATGTACTTATAAGTACAAGTCATTCAGTAGAGTAGGCCTACACTATCTATATACTAATGTACTTATAAGTACAAGTCATTCAGTAGAGTAGGCCTACACTATCTATCTACTAATGTACTTATAAGTACAAGTCATTCAGTAGAGTAGGCCTACACTATCTATATACTAATGTACTTATAAGTACAAGTCATTCAGTAGAGTAGGCCTACACAATCTATATACTAATGTACTTATAAGTACAAGTCATTCAGTAGAGTAGGCCTACACTATCTATATACTAATGTACTTATAAGTACAAGTCATTCAGTAGAGTAGGGCCTACACTATCTACATATTTATAGCAGTCTCAGGACCAGATTCTCCCCCACTGCTAACTTAACAACCTGGTTGACTAATATTTGCAATAATTTAAAATAAAACACTGCCAATTGAGCTTTTTCCATGATATTTATTTAGCTACATCTGTGTGTGCACTCCTTCTAAGCAGACTAAAAGGGGAGGGAACACTCAATCACATACCTAAAATTAAATCACGAACCGAAACAATTCTAATAATTTCAACAAATTACTGAAAACAAATGTAATGAATGATTAGGTAAAATGTAACCGAGTAAAGAATATGTTATTTAAAAAAGATACTTGAGTATGAGTAAAGAGTACAGCCCCCAGAAAGTAACTAGAAGAGCTCTGGTTCCTCTAAAACTGTTCTCATTTACTCATTTGGTTATTACCCACCCCTGCCTGTCAGACACCTGCTCCTCTGCCTGGCAGTGGCCATGGCCAGCCTCCTCTCCTCCATGTTCTATGGGCACCAGCTGCTGCAGAATTTCAGGTACTGTAGGCCTAGATAACGAAGCTACAGCAGCAAACGTCTGTTATCTTTGCACATTTAAAGGAATCCACATCTAGATTTATTTTTTGCCCGCAAATTTCTCCGCAACCACCTTGCACTTATGCTTTTGTTTCTTCATTTTGATGCCCTTATCCACAGGGCAGATGGGGAGAGGACAGGCGGGGAGGGGAGGGGAGAAGCCTACTAAAAACGTTTTTTGACTTCAGGGCCACGTCGGGCCAGTCCATGTTTTTTCACGGTATTGAGGGTGTACCAGAGGCGTAGCCAGAAATTTGATTGTGGGTGGTCCTGCAAAAATGAGGGTGTGCAATAATGTAAAACCTTATATCAGTTACCTTACAAATGCGCTATGTTGCCAACTCAAGTGCACACAAAACACTGAATTTTGATGACCTTCCAGTGCTTTATTACAGTCTAAATGTAATAACCAACTTCTCAGCCATCTAAATCATAGGCATTTTTAACAGGAATACCAAAGTCACAAAATTGCACAGTTCAAATCTGATCCGAAAACTTGACAAAACTAATTCCACGAAAAGGCAATGGCTAATGTAGGGTGAATTGCCCTAATGTCGGACAATTTTAGCATTTTAGACTTTAGTGACATTGTAATATAAACCAATACACTGCAGATAACACATTCAGAAAAGAAAAGATTTTGATCACACGATACCACAGCTATGGCTAACCAATAGTTTCACTGACATTTATGTATTTATAGGGCACCTACAAACACTTGACCTTAGTTGTCCCACATTAGGCAGTGTCCCACTTTAGGACAATTCACCCTAGATATAAACCTGATGAAAATATTACATTGTGAAGAGGCCTTGTCTGTGAAGATATAGCCTATTAAATTGTCTAATCATTTTGTTTAAAGCTACACTGTGTATTTCTTTGAGTTGATTCTTAGCAAAAAACCCTTTGTTCTTTTAAAAATATGTGCTCATTCATGTGTAATTACTTCCACCTAATAATCAAAGTATTTTTATTAGCATAGAATCTTCCATTCACAATACATACAATGGTGCTGCTCGAATTGCGGCAGACATGTTACGCCTCCATCTTTAAAATACATTAGTCAATGTTGAAGATGTAAGTCTGTTGAAGATGTAAGATCATGCCTATTCTCAAGGACATGTAACGGCAGTGCTGGCTGTACAGTAGACAAGAACGTTCGCCTGGCAACACGAACTCGGATTTTCAGTTTCAAAATAATATCGTATTCTGTTGGAACAAAACAGACTCTAGTGAATGTTTTTCAAATGTAATTGTGTTTTCACATGAGACATTGACAATTTATTCAATCAAATTGTGTGTAAGACATATTTGTTACTTTTATTAATAAAACATGTTAAATTATTATTTTTGCTATCACATGATCTTATTGTTTCTTTACACACAATACAATTGTATTTGGTTACAATTCACGGGCTTTGTAGTGAATTAACAATGATCATTGCAATGAATCAAAACGACCGCTATTGTTTTGAAAGCAAAACTAATATTCAGGTTCACGTTGCTGGTATAACGCAAGGGGCTTAATTTGCTTGTCATATACAATTTAACAACTAGATGGGAGCAATTCTTACACAATGCAGCTTTAAGTGTAGACATTACAAAAACCGGAATGAAGTGAAAACGGCAGCAGCGTGGTGCGTGCTTCAAGACTTTACTGTCCAAATACGCACAATTAGTAATTTGGTAGGCTGTAAATTCTTTCCCCTTAATGTTTCTCAAAATGATTCTAAGCGAAATATTGAATTAATGTAAGCTTGGTTCAGTTTTCAGAAAAGAAAAGATCAGGTTCACAATTTTACCCATAGATAAGTTTTTAGCACAAGATGACGGGATTTAGCATTAAACATGGACATTATTTCATAATAATCTAATGACTTGGTTAGTTCTCTTTCAAAGGAAAGTAATGACAATTTGTTCAGGCGTCCAGTCAGCATGGATGCTCTCTGACACGTTTTTATCTGTTTGATGGTGGAAAACACACGTTCAACAATACAGCTGGTGATATGCAGAGTGACGATATCTCAAAGAAGCCGGTTCATGTTTTTATCCATTTGAAAGTGGAAAACACACGTTCAACAGTACAGTTGGTAATAGGCAAAGTGAAGATAACTCGAAGTTCGTAAAAATGTCTTTGGGACAGGTGTCAAGCACCTCGATCAGACATGGGAAGGATCGACTCTCCTGTACTTTTCGTTTAAGTTATATTTACAAATCACGTTGACATTTTTTGCTCAATCTGATTAGGTGGTCCTAGATCCACAGCGGATGGGCCGGTGTACAACCCGGCCCACCCGTGCTTACGAGTCTGGGGTGTACCCATCTGCCATCTTCCCGCTGGGTATTGCATGCCGTAAAATCTATCTCAGAGCGAAGAAATGTATAGTACTCTCTGGGACCAAAGCGGGCTGGTGGGTAGGGTTACAAACAGAGAAATGCAACAGCCAATGATTGTTGGTTTCTTTACTTGAATTGACACATTTCAAAATAAATAAAAAATGACTTTTATGCACTCATACCATCATTACATAACAATAGCAATGGGAACAATGATTTTAATAATTTAATCTTACTTTCCCATTTCAAAAGAAATTGTTGCAATCACAGGTCTGTCTTTGATAACTGTCATGAATGTTAGGTGTTGCTTTGTGTGTAACAAAACAATACATTATATAGGGTAAAAGTATTTTATATGAATCGCTTTTTTCATATTTTTTAGGAATTAGGTTTTAAGAATGAGTTTTTTTTAGCTTTATAAGTGTGTTTCTGAATGAGGAAGTTGCCTTCTCACCAGCAAAATTCTACACCCTTACTCGCTGCAAAAAACTGCCTTAAGATATGTGACTGGGCCAGTCCAGTGTCATTATAGAAAGTAAATGATGTCTCTGCTTTATGGGCCGGTCGTTGGCCAATTAAAATTTTACATACTGTGGCGGGGCACAACAAGTCAGCGTCAAGAACCTTCAGCACCTTGGAGAGCGTTACCAGGACAACAGAGCAGGGAAAAGGAGAATAGCTAGTGTGGCTACTAGAGGGATACAGGGTCTGACACACAACTGCAACCACTAATGACTGACACAGCAGCAGCGAGGTTCCTAATCAGCGATAGTCCTATTTATGAGAAGGAAAGAATGAGCAAATGAAAAGGTGGAGAGTAGAGTCGTAAACAGGGTCCTCTATTAAATAATATGCTAACTGTGGTGTGAGTTCCAAATCGAGAACACGACACCTAGATCCCCCAGATGGAGAACACGACACCTAGATCCCGCAGATGTAGAACACGACACCTAGATCCCCCAGATTTAGAACACGACACCTAGATCCCCCAGATTTAGAACACGATACCTAGATCCCCAAGATGGAGAACACGAAACCTAGATCCCCCAGATGGAGAACACGACACCTAGATCCCCCAGATGGAGAACACGACACCAAGATCCCTTAGATGGAGAACACGATACCTAGATCCCCCAGATGGAGAACACAGCACCTAGATCCCCCAGATGGAGAACACCACACCTAGATCCCCCAGATGGAGAACACCACACCTAGATCCCCCAGATGGAGAACACCACACCTAGATCCCCCAGATGGAGAACACCACACCTAGATCCCCCAGATCGAGAACACGACACCTAGATCCCCCAGGAAATGTATTCAGAGAAGGTTGAGCAGTGAAACATCCAGCTGTTTTGGTTCATATGTTTATTTGGTTTGAGCTTCATTGCTGGTTAATAAAGAGCTTTGGGATTGAGTTAGGGTTAGGGTTAGACCTTTGGGATTGGGTTAGGGTTAGGGTTAGACCTTTGGGATTGCCTGCTAATCCTGGTGTTAGCCCTGTTTCCGCTCCTTGCAACAATATATAAAATATGGATATAATACAATTGTATAGATATTAAGAAAATATTATATGTATATATAAAAATATACAAAAATATTTTATATACAGGTCCTTCTCAAGAAATTAGCATATTGTGATAAAGTTCATTATTTTCCATAATGTAATGATAAAAATTAAACTTTCATATATTTTAGATTCATTGCACACCAACTGAAATATTTCAGGTCATTTATTGTTTTAATGCTGATGATTTTGGCATACAGCTCATGAAAACCCCAAATTCCTATCTCAAAGAATTAGCATATCATGAAAAGGGTCTCTAAACGAGCTATTAACATAATCATCTGAATCAACTAATTAACTCTAAACGCCTGCAAAAGATTCCTAAGGCTTTTAAAAACTCCCAGCCTGTTTCATTACTCAAAACCGCAAATTAATGGGTAAGACTGCCGACCTGACTGCTGTCCAGAAGGCCATCATTGACACCCTCAAGCAAGAGGGTAAGACACAGACAGAAATTTCTGAACACATAGGCTGTTCCCAGGGTGCTGTATCAAGGCACCTCAGTCGGAAGTCTGTGGGAAGGAAAAAGTGTGGCAAAAAACGCTGCACAATGACAAGAGGTGACCGTAACCTGAGGAAGATTGTGGAGAAGGACCGATTCCAGACCTTGGATGAACTGCGGAAGCAGTGGACTGAGTCTGGAGTACAAACATCCAGAGCCACCGTGCATAGGCGTGTGCAGGAAATGGGCTACAGGTGCTGCATTCCCCAGGTCAAGCCACTTTTGAACCAGAAACAGCGGCAGAAGCGCTTAACCTGGGCTACAGAGAAGCAGCACAACAAATCAACAACAAATTTTGCATGTCATTCGGAAATCAAGGTGCCAGAGTCTAAAGGAAGACTGGGGAGAAGGAAATGCCAAAATGTCCAGGGTCAAGTACCCACAGTCAGTGATGGTCTGGGGTGTCATGTTAGCTGCTGGTATTGGTCCACTGTGTTTTATCAAGGGCAGGGTCAATGCAGCTAGCTATCAGGAGATTTTGGAGCATTTCATGCTTCCATCTGCTGAAAAGCTTCATGGAGATGAAGATTTCATTTTTCAGCACGACCTGGCACCTGCTCACAGTGCCAAAACCACTGGTAAATGGTTTACTGACCATGGTATTACTGTG
>JACXGM010038963.1:0-10699 GCA_016801145.1 Umbra pygmaea
TCTGAACACAGACAGCTCCTCTACAGAATACGTTGGCCCCTCCATCTGACTGGCCCCCATCTCTGAACACAGACAGCTCCTCTACAGAATACGTTGGCCCCTCCATCTGACTGGCCCCCATCTCTGAACACAGACAGCTCCTCTACAGAATACGTTGGCCCCTCCATCTGACTGGCCCCATCTCTGAACCCAGGGAGCTGTCAGAGAAGGCCATCTCCTCATACTCATCCTCACCAGAGTCCAACACCTGCCCATCCTCTTGCCCTGACACTGCCTTAGCCTGCCCCTCCCCTCCATCCCTAGCCTCCTTCTCCATTCTGGGCTTTACTCCACGAGTTCCCAGCCCCCCTTTGCCCTCCCCAACCATACCTCTATTCCCATCCCTTTTTCTCCTCCTTACTGCTGCAGCCTCCTCTGCCCCACCACCATCATCCCTGCAAATACCACCTGCACCTACGGCTACAGCTTCCCCCTCAGCCTGCTCAACCACGCCAGTCCCACTAATAACACCAGCCCCTGTAGCAACAGCTGCCCCCAAGCCTGCCCAACCACGCCATCACCACTACCACCACCAGCCCCTATAGCTACGGCTGCCCCCTCCGCCTGCTCAACCACGCCAATCCCATGAATAACACCGGCCCCCGAAACCCGCGTACACACCCTCCCCATGCCTGATCTTAAAATAGACATTAACATGGGGACCATTTAATGCTTTTGTAATACTTAGAGTTCAATTTAATTCATATGTGAGGTAATTTCCTAAAAATACATTGTGTTTACACTTAACTATTTACCTTGGTGTGTTACACAGTTGTTATTTACATATTTATATGTTTAAATCTTTACATTGGCATTTTTAGAACAGTTATAATATTATATTGAATCTACTTCTTTGGGTTTCCTTATATTGACCTTAGTGTAACTTTTTCTAGCTTCTGATTGGTTAGTTCAGTCATGTGGGGGGGGGAACAAGGAAGTGTTGTGATGGCTGAAAAGGCAATGAGGTGTAGAGAAAAGAAAAGTGCTGTTTGAGAAAGTTATCCGTCTTCATCCTGTTGTTTATATATAGAGTTATCCCGTTAATACACCTGAACCCTCACACTACATTTGGTGGCAGAGGTGGATTATGTTGGTGGTTTTTCACATTTGGTGAGTTTTAGGGTGAATCCCATTTCTCTGTCTTACCCCTTCCCCTTCCCCTTATTTTTGCGCGTTCATGTGAGAGTAAGGGCTATCCCAATTCTCATTTTGATCTAGGGGCAGGGCTAAGGGGAAGGGGTGGGTACCTGTCACGTTGTGGTTGGTATTGGAGAGGGGAAGACCCGATAGCAGAACTTCAGGATCGTACATTCCATGTATACATAAAGACAAGGCAGCACACAACTAACAGAGCGACGTGCTCCTAGAGCGGCACAGATGCTGACTAGTTCTGGTTACCACTAGAACGCCTGTACTCTAGAACATGTAACAGAACATGCGTATTAACATGACGTGATCCCGAATACTTCTTAACAAACGAAACACAATGAACACTAGAATAAGAACACTTACGTAACAGGTTTGATGAAAACAATGCTCCAACACTCTCTCCTTAGTCTGGGCTTATTATATAGTGGAGGTGAACTATCAAATAATACAAGGCTGTATGTAATCACTAATCAAGCCGAATACAGAAGTTACTAGACTCCTAACCTAAACCAATCGGAAGACAGCCCAGACTAGGGAGAGAGGCATGGCTTACACAAAGGGGAAACACAGGAAATAAGGTAAAACTAAAACAACATGCAATGCACTGAAAGGACATAAGGGGGAACTAAAACAAACCAATAAACACAAGCAATGACCAAAATATACAAGGAGTCCATGCCTCAGTTCTGCATCACAGCCCTCCCTGGGCTGGATGTGACATAACCCCCCCGCAAAGGTCACCACACCGGGGTGGCCAGACCAATGCGGGGGCCGAAGGTCCCAAACACCCCCACAAAAGCAGGAACTTCCCCAAGGCACTCACCCAGGAGGAGGGTTAGCAGGTGGCCGCAGGAGGCAAGGCAGATAGGCAGGGGGTGAGGCCCCCGGAACAGGCAGATCAGGGAGCCCGGGGACAGACAGGTCAGGGAGCCCAGGCACAGGCAGGTCAGGGAGCCCAGGCACAGGCAGGTCAGGGATCACGGGGACAGGCAGGTCAGGGATCACGGGGACAGGCAGGTCAGGGAGCCCGGGGACAGCCAGGGCAAGGGGACCTGGGACATGCAGGGCAAGGGGACCTGTGACATGCAGGTCAGGGAGCCCTGGGACTGGCTGGGCAGGGAGCCCTGGCAGCAGGGTTTCAGGGAGCCTTGGCAGCAGTGGTTCGGGGAGCCCTGGCAGCTGGGTTTCTGGGGTCCAGGAGGTGGAGGCAAAACCAGGCCCTCCAGGTCCTATACCGCCTGGAGGTCATGAGGCAGGTGAGGCAGGGCCTGCCGTGGAGCAGGCTGAGGCGGGGCCTGCCATAAAGCAAGTTGAGGCGGGGCCTGTCATGGAGCAGGCTGAGGCGAGACGGCCATATTGGAGAGGGGGCTGTCGTCCGTCTTGGAGAGGGGGGCGTCGTCTGCCATCTTGGGAGAAGTGGGGACCCTAACAACCCACCGGGGAGCCCTAGAATGGAGATTAACACCCTGGACCGAAGGGCAAGGGGCCTTGACTAGAGCCCTAGAGGCCTTGATTGGAGGTACAGTAGGTGGCAGTATATGCACCTTTCAGGCGGTTGCGACCTGCCAGTAAAACTAAAGAGGAAGCTGTGCCCCAGTTTTTTCTTCTCCAGTCTGAGAACATTCGAGTAATGGGTGGACTCGAAGTTGCAATTTCTAACTTTAGGGGTAAGTAACACTTTATATTAAAGCGTTATTAAGTTAATAAATAATTGTATTTATGTCGCGTTTTTCAATGACATTTTCCCAAGGTTTAAGTTAGCTGTATGTAGCTTTAGCCGTTAGCTAACTTACCTAGCTAGCTAGCCAGATAGGGAACTAACACCTTCCATGAACACAATCTCAAACATTTGTTAGCAAGGGCAAACAGCTACAGTATTTAGCAGTGTTTAACCTTTAGCTAGCTACAAGCAGAGTTTGGTAAGTTACTGTTAACGTAAAAGTAACTTTTAAAAAGTAATCTTATTATTGTAATCTGATAACTTTTACAATTTCATTGAACGGCCCTCGGGAGCATGCATTGAAACATTGGCTGAAATAGTTCTCACACACAATTATTTTATGTTTCAAAATTATTTCTTCGTTCAGATAAAAGGAACTGCTATGGGGTCCCCGATGGCCCCTAATTATGCAAATTTGTATGTGGACCACTTAGAACAACGTGATATTTTCAATCCTGTTAAAAATGTACTCTTGCCAAACATCTTAATGTGGAAATGCTATATTGATGACATATTTGTTTTGTGGAAAGTTAATGTTGAAGAGTTACAGTCATTTCATACTTATCTGAATACCTGTTCTGAGCACCTTAGGTTCACTATGCAATTTGAATATAAACAACTGTGTTTTCTTGATCTTTTGATTATATGCGAGAACAATAAACTATTTACTGATTTATACACAAAACCAACTGATCGTAATAGTTTACTTAGAGCCGACAGTTGCCATCCATTGCCATTAAAGAACAGTTTACTGTATAGCCGATTTTGTAGAGTTAAACGTATATGCCAGAACACTAAATATTTAGACAGAAACATAACCGTAGTTCAAGATAAATTCAAGCAAAGGGTCTATAAAAACTGTGTAATCCAAACAGCCTTTAAAAAGATTAGTCATAAATCAAGAACTGATCTCTTTCAAGAACAGTCTGATAAAAAGAAATATTCATGTGTTTTAACTACTCACTATTCAAAATGCTCAGAACGTATTAAGGACATTGTCAGAAAACATTGGCATATTCTCAGATCTGAGGACAGTATTAAAACGTGTTTCACGATCCCCTATTGGTCGTTTTCTCGTGTGGCAGAAACCTCAGGGATAGACTGGTACACTCTGATTTACCTCCCCAGATAGCGAACTCTCAAAGGCAATTGGCTCCTATACCAAATAGCAATTATAAATGTAATTCCTTCTCTCAATGCAATGGTACATATAAATGCACAGCGTTTAGACATCCGCAAACAGGAAAACAGATCCCCATACAAGGTGTCATTACCTGTTCCACTAAATAGGTTATCTATCTCTTATCCTGTCCTTGTGGTAAGCATTATGTAGGCAAAAATAAACGTGAATTAAAAGTTAAAATATCAGAACATCGGAGCACTATTAGATGTAAAAATATTACGTCCCATGTGGCAGCTCATTTCATGGAAATGAACCATGCAATCTCCTCCCTCCGTTACATTTATATTGAGCATGTTTCCTTACCTAGGAGAGGAGGAAACCTTGATAATCTTCTGTTAAGAAGAGAGGCAGCGTGGATTTTTAACCTGAGGACTCTTACTTTATTAGGTCTTAACATTGAGTTTGACCTCAGACCTTTCTTGACTTTATAATTATTTAATCCTGATGGGTCTAATTGGTCTATGCAATTGTCACTTGTTTATTTATAATGTTGAAGTACTTTACAATGTATCCCCCCCCCTTATTTTCATGAAATGTCTTTATACTGTTCCTTTTCTGTTTTTCTTTTCATATGTAGTACCATAATTGACAAATTGGTAATTATGCAATTATCCATTTACCTGTGTGTGACACAAAAACAAACATATATAAGTAGCTCATTTGCAGTGCTTGTCATGAAACCCTGATGAAGGTAGCTTGTCTGCCGAAACATTGATTTGATTAAACCTATTTTGCATCTGGGGAACATAGAGGGTGCGGCTGTTCTTTTCTTTAAAAGAAAACAACTGATCCCTAATCAATTAGGAACTAGGTAAAAGCTCAATGGCCAAGGAGACACCAACAAACACACAGACTCAGTCCAGAAGGAAATGTGACTCATGATTGACAAGATGATTACTAGATCGCTTGTCAGTATACAACTATTTCTGTATAAACAGCAGTATGAAGAAGTACTGCGGGAGGACGCGGAAGAGATGGTTTGAAAATGTTTGTAATGCTGTAAATACTGAAACTGTTTTTAACAAATGGTAGAGTATGGATATTGAATGTTTTCAAATGATAAACAGGAGGGAAATGATAGAAATTTTAGAAATATTTCTAAATACTGTTTGTTATCATGTGACAACATTGTGCAACTGAGAACAGTGGTCAGAGCAAAGGTCTGCTGTTATTTCTTTAGTTACAGCTCACAGAAACCTTTGCTCTCTCTGTGTCTGTAGGGGTCAACCCTTCTGCACACATACACACTCTTACGCAAGCAACAACCACCCTGTTGCTGGGAAGATTAACACACAGAACCAATCAGTTTTCAACACATTGTGACCACACCCATGTACTATGTAATTAAAAGAATGCAAAGGGGACAGCCAGTTGGAAAACAAACTGCTGACAGGCACTAGCAGACAGTGTGGTTTCCCCTTTGTACAAAGTTTGATTGTGCACTTGCGTCCCTGTTATTATTTCTGCCAAAGGTGTGATGTCAAACCTGACAAGATCCTCCATTTCTTTTTGTTTATCCTCCAACTAATTCTGAAACTCCATATTATAGCTGTTACTGTTATTAATCTGACCTATTATGTCCGCATTTTCTTTGGATAGTATTGACTCTTTTAAAATGAATTGCCTTTTTTTCAAGGAAGAATACTGAATCGCATGGCCTCTAAAGGCACATTTAAAGGCCTCACACACAATAAGCGGGTCTGCTGTACCTATGTTATGTGTGAAAAATTCTAATATACAGGTCCATCTCAAATAATTAGCATATTGTGATAAAGTTCATTATTTTCCATAATGTAATTATAAAAATTTAACTTATAATTAAACTCATATATTTTAGATTCATTGCACACCAACTGAAATATTTCAGGTCATTTATTGTTTTAATACTGATGATTTTTGCATACAGCTCATGAAAACCCCAAATTTCAATCTCAAAGAATTAGTATATTTCATCTGACCAATAAAAGTAGTGTTTGTAATACAAAAAAAGTCAACCTTCAAATAATTATGTTCAGTTATGCACTTAATACTTGGTCGGGAATCCTTTTGCAGAAATGACTGCTTCAATGCGGTGTGGCATTGAGGCAATCAGCCTGTGGCACAGCTGAGGTGTGATGGAGGCCCAGGATGCTTCGATAGCGGCCTTAAGCTCATCCAGAGTGTTGGGTCATGCGTCTCTCAACTTCCTCTTCACAATATCCCACAGATTCTCTATGGGGTTCAGGTCAGGAGAGTTGGCAGGCCAATTGAGCACAGTAATACCATGGTCAGTAAACCATTTACCAGTGGTTTTGGCACTGTGAGCAGGTGCCAGGTCGTGCTGAAAAATGAAATCTTCATCTCCATGAAGCTTTACAGCAGATGGAAGCATGAAATGCTCCAAAATCTCCTGATAGCTAGCTGCATTGACCCTGCCCTTGATAAAACGGAGTGGACCTACACCAGCAGCTGGCATGGCACCCCAGACCATCAATGACTGTGGGTACTTGACACTGGACTTCAGGCATTTTGGCATTTCCTTCTCCCCAGTCTTCCTCCAGACTCTGGCACCTTGATTTCCGAATGACATGCAAAATTTGCTTTCATCCGAAAAAAGTACTTTGGACCACTTAGCAATAGTCCAGTGCTGCTTCTCTGTAGCCCAGGTCAGGCGCTTCTGCCACTGTTTCTGGTTCAAAAGTGGCTTGACCTGGGGAATGCGGCACCTGTAGCCCATTTCCTGCACACGATTGCGCACGGTGGCTCTGGATGTTTGTACTCCAGACTCAGTCAATTGCTTCCGCAGGTCATCCAAGGTCTGGAATCGGTCATTCTCCACAATCTTCCTTAGGATCCGGTCACCTCTTGTCGTTGTGCAGCGTTTTTTGCCACACTCTTTCCTTCCCACAGACTTCCCACTGAGGTGCCTTGATACAGCACTCTGGGAACAGCCTATTTGTTCAGAAATTTATTTCTGTGTCTTACCCTCTTGCTTGAGGGTGTCAATGATGTCCTTCTGGACAGCAGTCAGTCGGCAGTCTTACCCATGATTGCGGTTTTGAGTAATGAAACAGGCTGGGAGTTTTTAAAAGCCTCAGGAATCTTTTGCAGGTGTTTAGAGTTAATTAGTTGATTCAGATGATTAGGTTAATAGCTCATTTAGAGACCCTTTTCATGATATGCTAATTCTTTAAGATAGGAATTTGGGGTTTTCATGAGCTGTATGCCAAAATCATCAGTATTAAAACAATAAATGACCTTAAATATTTCAGTTGGTGTGCAATGAATCTAAAATATATGAAAGTTTAATTTTTATCATTACATTATGGAAAATAATGAACTTTATCACAATATGCAAATTTTTTGAGAAGGACCTGTAAATTTTTTAGTCCTAGCTAAACAGGAATTTTCCTTGAGTAAGCTTTGATTAAATTTCCAGTACCCTCTTCCCTGTGGAACTTCTTTAAGAACAATATTAATGCCAATTATAATGATCCGACCTCATTATTTACCCTATCAACACTTTCTTAACCTTCAGTGCAAGAGAAAATTACGTAAAAAAATAATCAAGACGACTAGCTCCGCCATGTATATCTTTTCGTTATAATCCCTGACCATAATTATATAGCCCTGTGTTGCTTGCAATTTTAATAGTTTCTCATATATTTCTTTAAAGAATAGTGGATGATCTTTATTTGGACCATATAGGTTAATAAGCCATATCTGTTTCAAGTCTATTCTTTAAAATGATCCATCTACCTTTAGAATCTAAAAAAAACATTTTCAACATTTATATTAGTATTATTTTTAATTAATATCTTCACCCATTTTGAGTTTCTTTGTCCATGGGAGAAATAGACTTCACCATCCCATTCCTTTTTCCAATAAACTTCACTTAAAGCTGTTGAATATGTTTCTTGTAAACAGTAAATATTGTATTCCATTTCTTTTAACCAGGTAAATACTGCTCTTCTTTTCTTGTTATCTGCTAATCCATTACAATTATAGCTGGCTATACTTATTTCTCCAGTTACCATACTGTGATCCTTAATTCCATTTTATTTATCTCGATATACCTTTTTAAAATCACCTTAGCGACGTGGCTTAAATATTGCTTGATGGACCTCAACCTTCTGCCGGCAGGAAGAGTTCTGAATATTCCATTACTGGGGTGAGAGGCATCAGCCACAATATTTGCTGTTCTAGATGTGTGTAAGACTTGTAACCGGGGCAGATTGTAGCCAATCACACTTTCTGCAGTGATGCAGTGCAGCCTGCCCTTGTCATTGGTGGAGGCTGCAGGGTACCAGACTGTGATGGAGGTCAGTGTAGAAGTGCACCATCATGGTCTTTGGCAGGTTGAACTTCTTCAGCTGCCGTAGGAAGAACATCCTTTGTTCTGCTTTTTTTGAGGCAGCTTCCACTTGAGGTCCCGGGCAATGGTGATTCATTTGATTCATCAATGGTGATTCATTTGCTTCATCAATGGTGATTCATTTGATTCATCAGAAATTCCTAAAGACTGGAAGCTGCTGCAGTAATCCCTCTCTACAAAGGGGGGGGGGGCAGTTTAGACCCAAACAGCTATAGACCGATCTTAATCCTGCCCTGCCTCTAAGGTTCTGTTTCCTCCAATTACTTCTAAATTCTAGTAAAAATAAATGTATACTCTTCAACCGATCACCCACTGCACCTACCTGCCCACCAAACATCACCACACTTGACGGGTCTGTGCTGGAATATGTAGACAACTACAAATACGTAGGGGTCTGGTTAGACTCTTCACTCTCTTGACCTGTGACTGGATGTGCAGCTGTTGGTGTACAGGGAGAAGAGTAGGTGTGATAGGACACAGGGAGAAGAGTGGTGACGATAGGACACAGGGAGAAGAGTACTGGCGATAGGACACAGTCTTGAGGGGAACCAGTGCTGATGGTCAGGAGGTCAGAGAAGTGTTTCCCCAGCCTCACGTGCTGCCTCCTGTTGGACAGGAAGTCTGTGATCCACCTACATGTTGATTTAGGCATGAAATGATGGTGTTAAATGCGGAGCTGAAGGCCACAAACAAGATTCTGACGTAGGTTCTATGGGAGTCTAGGTGTTGGAGGATGAAGTGTAGAGCCATGTTGACCCTGTCATCCAGACCTGTTGGCTCTGTAGGCAAACTGCAGTGGACTGTGTTAGTGAGTTTTTAGAGGGGGTTCAGCACAATGCGACTAGTCTGTAGTCTGTTTCATAAAGACTCTCATCCGAAAAAGACAATGGCGACTCCCAGAATGGTGACATCCTTTTTAATTGATTAGTCAGGAGGTGGTGCTTTTATTCAGGTTAATCTGGTATCTCGTCTATAAACTGCTCCGGAGCAGGTTAGGTTTACAGCATAAGTTACCATGTCTATATAACCCAGTAACAGGTAAACCACCATCATGATACTGAAAACTCAGGGTTCAATCTGAAGTTAGCTAGCTAACCCTAAATCTTACTTTGTAGTATAGGCATCAGCTCTTGTTAAGTAGCTACATATTTAACAGAAGACAGAAACTCAATATGGAAGTTTTATTTTCCAATCAACTCGATTCAGAGGTGGGACAAATAAAGTTAAGTAAACCAAATGCCTCCCCTGAATCTAGCTGTAGTTAAAAAAATGCCTAAAATCGTCACCGAAGTCACAATTTCGAAATTTACGGTGGCCAAGTTGGGAATTACAGAACGGTATTTTTAGTGACTGTCATGTTTAAGTAATTCCAAAAATGACATGAAATAAAACAAATCCTGATTTTTGATGATAATTTTCCCATGATCATGACATAAATGACATTTTGATCACATGATGGCCAATTGAATCAGTCAAAAACCTTAAATCCTGTTTCAAGTGTTGACAGTGTAGTGTCAAATTAACAGAAAATCATGTTTCTAGTTCAGTGACAACATTAAAAGAACAAATAATCATGTTTCTAGTGATGTGACAACAACAAATAAAGAGATAATCCTGTTTTTAAGGATTTGAAACCATCAACATAATGTAAATAGCAGAAGGATAAGCTAAAAAGTAGAATGAATAATTTCACTACTTTTCTTGTATTATTTCTAATAATAGTTTTACAATTACATCATTTAACAGCCGTTTGCCTGGCAACAGTATATAATGCCCGGAACATGAACTCGGATATTTCATTTCAAAATATTAGCGCTCCTCATTCCTTATAATAATCATTGTTTGTTCATTTCATAGATAGGTACTGGGAGAGCATATTGTATTGCGATACGCATATCATACCAGCCCTACTATTTATAGCATCTGATTTATAACAATGAAACTACTTTCTCCTTGCTGACCAGCTTACAAATGCTTGGTATTTACACAATAAGAAGGCCTGATTTCATTATTATTGAAACAGGACCCAAGCGGAGCATATAAAGACCCTGTACCTTTAAAAAACTGGAGGCCTCTTACACTGCAATGCTGTGATGCCAAAATATTAGCCAAATGTATAGCTCTTAGAATTAAAAAGGTTTTATCGGATATTATTAATCCTAATCAGACAGGCTTCATGCATGGACGTTACATTGGAGACAATATAAGACAAGTTATAGAAACAATAGAACACTATGAACTATCAGGACGATCA
>JACXGM010038964.1:0-10730 GCA_016801145.1 Umbra pygmaea
GGTGCCTTGATACAGCACTCTGGGAACAGCCTATTTGTTCAGAAATTTCTTTCTGTGTCTTACCCTCTTGCTTGAGGGTGTCAATGATGGCCTTCTGGACAGCAGTCAGGTCGGCAGTCTTACCCATGATTGCGGTTTTGAGTAATGAAACAGGCTGGGAGTTTTTAAAAGCCTCAGGAATCTTTTGCAGGTGTTTATAATTAATTAGTTGATTCAGATGATTAGGTTAATAGCTCGTTTAGAGACCCTTTTCATGATATGCTAATTCTTTGAGATTCCATACCATGTTTCTCTTTCACTGCACTTCTTTCATTTTCACTCTTGCATGGTGGCTAAGTGTAGACCTAAATATGTAGCTAGGCACCTGACTGAAATATCTGCAACTATTTTTTTACGGTTTTGAAAAAAAAAATTCAAGTCTTCTTTGTTTTGAAAATCTTTTATTTCTAAAGCATACGTAGAAGTTAGCTAACATAGACGTTATCAAACACCTGGAACCTCGTCTGCTGGGTCTCTACCGTCGTGTGCACTCAGGAGAACAGACTTCTGAACGCGCTGTTGAAGGTAAATTCATCATGCGCAGGGAGTAAACATTTGTTGATTCCACGTTGGCAAAGAGGTTGGTGCGATTAGAATTTAGATAAACATTATAAAGGATTTCAGCATTTCAAAACGCTGGGAACAAAATATTAAGTGGGTAAACGATTATTAACATAAATTAATTAAATGACACCCTTGGTCTGGTGACCAATTAGATTTTGAGGGCTTGTTTGATGTGTGCCATGGGGGCATGTCAGCCAAGTTGGCAGCTTGTGTGTGTGATATGAGAATGCGAGGTAGGACATGTGCTCGAAGAGTTGGCCGCTGTTGTAGTGTTAAGAAGCAGGAGGCAGGAGCACGATAAAGGATTTTTTATCAAACAAAACTGAGACTCACGAACATGGGGACTGCATAGAAGAAACAATAATCGACATGGTCTATCCTGAGAGCTAGTGAGTAGCAGACATAAGCCGCGCCATAACGCACCTGTGTGCGTAATCAACAGAACATAGAGTGTAGCTAGACAACTCACAATACAAAGCACCAAAAGTAAATAATGAGTTCCAAGTATTCTAAACAGGAGGACCGGTGAATAGGACAGGAGGAGGGAATAGATGTAACAGCCGCACCACTTGAACCTCTGGCGCCGCCCCTCTTGCTGGCGACTCTGCTACCACTGAGCGTTTGAACGTGTTCTATGTTTTATGTGTTTTGTGACTCCTCGGAAGTCTTTTAATTCTGGATTATTAGTGTGATTGATCCTTGATGACACAATTATGATTTTATTCAACAATCGTACCGTTGTTTGCCTTCTGTGGCTGTGGTCATTGCTTGTTTGGAAAGCCGCACAATCAACATTCCAGGTGATGAGAGAGCCCGGCCCACCTTTTATAATGTACAGCCGGCATGAGCTTCTTCAGCTACCGGTTTCTGTACCAATATTACTGGATCATGATGCCGATCTGACAGATATCAAGCGGGGGGCCAAAGGAAGAAAGAGAGGCAGCAGAGGAGGTGTTCGGGTAGGGAACCGTCAACGGGGATATAAGCCTGTTCTACCTTCGGTTATTATGGGGAATGTCCGCTCCCTTGTCAACAAGGCGGACGAGTTGACAGCTTGTATAAAGTTCGATCGCATGTTCCGGCAGACTAGTTTACTCTGTTTTTCTGAGACGTGGCTGACCGACAAGATATCTGATTCTCACGTGGAGATGGAAGGTTTCACACTACATAGGATGGACAGAAATCAAACAAACACGGGCAAGAAGCAAGGTGGGGGTGTTTGTTTGTTTGTATGTGAACGACCGGTGGTGTCATACCCAACATGTTACGGTAAAAGAGAAAGTTTGTGACCCGAACATTGAGCTTATTGCAGTAAGTTGTCGACCTTACTACCTACCCAGGGAGTTTTCCCATGTCATCGTCATGGTGGTGTAAATTCCTCCATCGGGTAATGGGAAACGTGCCACTGAGACTATTTCGAGAATCACGCATGACTTACAGCTCTCCTCTCCAGACGCGCTGGTTATCTTAAACGGGGATTTTAACCACAGCTCTCTCTCCACCACTCTGCCGTCTTTTAAACAAATGGTGACGTGTCCTACGAGGGGTGACAAAACCATTGACTTGTTCTATACGAATGTTAAGGATGGCTATGTAACTAAACTCCTTCTTCCGCTGGGTAGATCGGACCATAACCTGATAACCTTAATGTCTAAATATACTCCGGTGATACGGAAACAGCCGATAACGTCAAAGACTGTGCGCATCTGGTCAGAGGATGCCTGTGAAACATTAAGGGGGTGCTTTGATTGCACAGACTGGACTGTGTTTTTTGATGGAGACAGTGATCTGGACAGTATTTCTGATAAAGTGACTTGTTACAATAATTATTGCGCTGAGTCCATAATTCCTTGTAAATTAATTAAAATCTTTCCCAATAATAAACCTTGGGTCACCAGAGAAGTTAAGGCCGCTATAAATAAGAAAAATATGCTTTTTACAGTGGTGATAAAGAAAGAATTAAAAGTGCTCAAAGAGAGTTAAAAATCATTATCAGACAGGGCAAATTAAGGTATAAGGAAAAGGTTGAAGGAAATATGTCCTGTAGCAACACAAGAGGACTATGGAATGGTATGAAGTCTATTACTGGATATGGGACCAGTAAACCCAGTTTATGTAACTTGGGTTTACAGGCTAATGATGTCAACACTTTTTTTGCTAGGTTTGACGAATTAGGTTTTTCTCCACTTCATGAGATTATTCTTTCTAACCTTAGTCAGAGCAGCTCTGAGGACAGTAGTCCAGCTATTATTCTTAACATTGAAGAGGTTCGTCAACAGTTAAGGCGTATTAAACCAAATAAGGCGGTAGGCCCCGATGGTGTTCATCAACGTACCCTAAAAGTGTGTGCTGACCAGCTGTGCTTCGTCCTTCACTTATTGTTTTCTTTGTCTCTGTCTTGTGCCAAAATCCCGGTTATGTGGAAAACGTCTTGTCTTGTCCCAATTCCTAAAAAAGCTAAGTCTAGCAATCTTTCTAATCTGAGGCCTATAGCCCTGATTTCGCAGATTATGAAGTGTTTTGAGAGGGTTGTACTGGATCCTCTGACTAGGCAGGTGTCTGCCTTTCAGGATCCTCTGCAATTTGCTTATAGGAAGGGTGCGGGGGTAGATGATGCACTATTATTTATGGTGAACAATATTTATAGTCACCTTGAAACAACTGCCAGTTCCGTTAGGATAATGTTTTTGGATTTTTCGAGTGCTTTTAATACTATACAGCCACATATTTTAGCTAATAAATTAATTGATTTTAAAATGCATAATACAACCATTGCCTAGATTCTAGAGTACTTTTTAGCTCGACCACAGTTTGTTAGGATTGGTAACAAACATTCTGATACCATCTTAACTAATAGGGGAGCACCTCAGGGTACAGTCCTATCCCCCTTTTTATTTTCACTTTATACAGCTGACTATAGACATAATCAGCCATCTGGCTGGTTACAAAAATTCTCTGATGACACTGCTTTAGTGGGTCTACTTAATCAGGGTCATGACCTTGCCTATAGAAGGGAGGTTCAGTCTTTTTATAGCTGGTGTGAGTCAAACTTTTTGAAACTGAATGTAGAGAAGACTAAAGAACTTGTGCTCTAAAGTAACTTATTGCATTATGGGAGTCTACGTCCTTAGCAACTTATTAGCAAAGGCTGCAATTGGTGCACACTCGTTGAAAGTGGGTATCTGAGGGTCTAATTAGCTCCTACACCCTTGATAATTTTTGATCCCTCAGCTTCGAGACACTTGTGCAAATGGCGGAGGCATGCTTGAAATCAAGGGCAGAGGTTGGAGTGGAGGGGTTGGTTTAAAACTTTTAGCAAGAAATTCTGTTAACTCTTACGCTAATGCTGGGATCACACCAAGGACTGCAAGAAATTACCGTATGGCTCCGTAACGCAGACACACTTGTACACTGCAATCAACATCATAATAAATCTTCTACATCTTCAAGATGGAGGACAATGTTGTATACCACTGTCCTCCTCCAGCAAGTAGACTGGCAGGAGCTTTTTCAGTTTAGTGTTCATTGACAAGAGTTTATGTGAAAAAAACTCTACTGAACTGTCAAAGCTTTTCTAGCAATCCCAGAAACTCATAGGTGAAAGCGATGTAATAGTGCTTACTCCGTGGTACATCAACTTCTGGTTCTGGTGCACAAGTGGTATAATTTCAACTCTTGTGTGAACAACACGCATACACATGCTCATCTCATCTACACAGACTCCTCTATTGCAACCCATACATAATTACAAGGAATTACATGTAATTCAGGTATTAGCACCTGTCGTGAGACAATCGTGAATATGGAAGCTGAAGGACCAAGGGTAAGGAGAAGATGAGGAAGAGACGGGAAGAGGGAGAGGAGAACAAGGAAGAGACGTGGGAAGAGGGAGAGGTGATCGAGGAAGAGACTCTGGTAAAAACCAGACATTGGGACTAAAACATCATCGGCCAAAGGGCCATCGAGAACATTGCCGGAAAGTGGGGGGGCAACATCACCATGTGTGCCGCCATTAGTGGTCAGGGGGTCCTCCATCACCATGCCACCCTGGGTCCCTACAAAACTGCACACATACTGACAATTCTGCATGCACTACATCCCGCAGTCACATAGGACTGACCAGGGCGGCCCATGTGCGTTGTCATCTGGGATAATGTCAGTTTCCACCGGGCTGCTCTGGTCCAGAACTGGTTCTCCAACCACGACCATTTCATGGTGCTGTACCTGCCCCCTTATTCCCCGTTCTTCAACCTGATAGAGGAATTATTTTCGGCATGGCGGTTGAAGGTCTATGAACGGAGACATTGAGGTGGGGTCGACCCACGGGTGGATACGCCACGCCCGGCAATATTTTCCCCGTTGCCTGGTGAGGGAGAACATTGCCTGTGATGGGGACGAAGTGACGTGGCCGTGGTCTGTTTGACTGTTTATTGTTCATGTGCATGTGTGTTCCCTATTGATCTGAAGAGGGCCTTTTAAAGATAGAGTGTTAAGTTTTGATTGTAGAATGGCAGTTTTGACATGGCAGTTAGATGTTAATCTCCAAGTGTTGTGTAAAAAATTATTGTGTGTTGAGTTTTGACCCGATGAGCCAAATTTAGCATTTTGTGTGTTAGCAATTGGAAAAAACTGAATTTGCACTGATATACATCAACTGCAAGGGAACCCATTCAATCAATATACAAGGCATTTGCGATGCTAATAGTAAAATCACCCATTTATTTGCGAATTAGCCACCCTGCCTCAAGTCACGACACATTTATAGTGGCAAACTGCCATTCCTGCCATCTTTGAGGGGAAACCTCCCTTGCATGCATTGGGGTCTGCATTGTAGCTTCTCCCCAGTTTTCCGGCCCCCACCAACACTGCGGCCTGAGCACGCACCACTCTGATCTGACTTCTTGCTCAATTTCTATTTCTTTAAGTGTCTCTCATTCACTCTTCCCAAGGCTGCCTTATATCCAGAGTCTCGCCGGAATTAAGAACAGGTGCAGTGCATCAACAATGATTCATGTTCTGTCCTCACTCTGCAAAATTCACCATGGATCCAACAAATAACAAAAATATTTTTGGTATTCAATTAAATAACTGTCCACGCATCCGGCCTTCTAGAGCACCACAGTTCTTTACATTTTTAAAGCCAGTGGAAAATAATATTACAGTGGAAGCTAGAGTAAAATAAAAACAAAATGCTTATTATAAAATAAAACATTTATCTATAAAAAATAAGTAATGGAAAAAATACTCTGTCTATCTCTCCTCTCTAGTTACTCTGTTTCTATATCTGCCTTCTCCAGTTACTCTTGTAGTGGAAAATAATCCTATATGATGGAGAAATATCCATTCTCCTAGTTCAAAAAATAAATCCATAAAGCAGTTCTTAGAATCCAAAAAGACTTTATTGAGCAAACATAAAGTTGAGCATATTCTGCAGGAGAATACCAGAGAAATCATGGTTGTACATCCCGTTATATGAACCCTTATGAGTTATGCCCACCCATATGATAATTACTGGGGCGGCCCTGTGACCTTTTCAACCATTACCTTTCACTATTTCAAACCATGATGTAATTGGTCATCGCTTTATGTTAATTTATGTTAATGTGTGCACACTTGTGTACACGTGCTCTCGGATGCCCATAGCAGAAACATCCCATGATGTACTTAATGGCACAGAACCCAGAACTCCCTAAACAATGAAGCATTCAGGCCTGTTTATTCCCAACAGTTCTACTGAGGCCTTGAGGCCTTGTGGCCTTGAGGCCTCCTGATTCCAAACAGCTTGAGGGTATTTCAATGCACCATTGTGACTTGATACTATTACATTACCAGATGTTCTTATAGTAAATTAATAATTATACTGTCTACCACAGTGGTTCCCAAACCTCTCCTCGGGGACCCCCAGACAGGCCATGTTTTTATTTTCACCCTGAAACGACACAACTGGTTCAGTTAGTCAACTACACATTACCTTTGACTAACTGAATCAGGTGTGCCGTTTCAGGGTTAAAACAAAAGCATGGCCTGGCTGGGAGTCCCCGAGGAGAGGTTTGGGAACCACTGGTCTACCATAGTGATTGTCTGTGTGTGTGATCAAACATATTGATACATACAAATACAATGCCTTTCTTATGAAAATCGCCCATTCTAATGAAAACACCACCACACTCTGTCTTTATGATCCTATTTACATTGACATAGCTTTCAGCCCCATTTACGAGCCCACTCACAAAAAACCTGAATCCAGTTAAAATCATTCCCATACAGTTTCTTTCCACGTTTCAAGATGTTCCTGAACAATTGCCTGCATTTTCATTAGCAAATGCCCTAGGTAGCTATTGTACGCTGCATGAAATTGCATGAAATGTAGCGGCTATTCGAGAGAGACCCACACTTTTACACACTACAATTTTATCTAATCCTGAGCTTTACTTGAGAGTTCTCGAAGATGTGGCTGAAAGCGAGAAGGGTTTGGCTGCAGAGGGGCACTAATATAATTACTCTGGTTTAGCTCTCGTCTCTTGTTTATGTAGTTAATCTGTCTCTATTTCTCCTCTCTAGTTACTCTGGTTTAGCTCTTGTCTCTTGTTTCTCTAGTTAATCTCTCTCTATTTCTCCTCTCTAGTTACTCTGGTTTAGCTCTCGTCTCTTGTTTATCTAGTTAATCTGTCTCTCTATTTCTTCTCTCTAGTTACTCTGGTTTAGCTCTCATCTCTTGTTTCTCTAGTTAATCTGTCTCTCTATTTCTTCTCTCTAGTTACTCTGGTTTAGCTCTCATCTCTTATTTATCTAGTTAATCTGTCTCTCTATTTCTTCTCTCTAGTTACTCTGGTTTAGCTCTCGTCTCTTGTTTCTCTAGTTAATCTGTCTCTCTATTTCTCCTCTCTAGTTACTCTGGTTTAGCTCTCGTCTCTTGTTTCTCTAGTTAATCTGTCTCTCTGTTTCTTCTCTCTAGTTACTCTGGTTTAGCTCTCATCTCTTGTTTTCCAGTTAATCTGTCTCTCTATTTCTTCTCTCTAGTTACTCTGGTTTAGCTCTCATCTCTTGTTTTTCCAGTTAATCTGTCTCTCTGTTTCTTCTCTATAATTACTCTGGTTTAGCTCTTGTCTCTTGTTTCTCTAGTTAATTTGTCTCTCTATTTCTCCTGTCTAGTTACTCTCCGTCAGAATGCAGGTGCAAATGGGCGATCATGGACAGCAAGTGTTCTACCAGGGAGGTGAGAGGCAATATTTACATTTGAGTTCATTACATCATATAATAGCCAGTGTGATTGATTCATTGATTAATTGATTCCTCCATGAATTTGATTACCTCCTCAAACAGCCATGCCCCATTCACCTTACAATACCAACCCAAACATGATGCAAAGTCAACAGAACTTTGGCTGTGAGTTACAAATATGTACATACACACAGACAGATACACACATGCACACTTCGAAATAAAGTCAATCAGATAACTCCAATTGTATTTGGCAGAGGTGGTAAAAGTACTAAGTAAAAGTACTATTCTGAGTTACTCTGAGTTCACATGTTTTCGGAAGTCCCTACCTAAGACCAAAATGATCGGGTAAAGGGAGTTCAGATCTTAACAGTTACCTATGAAAGAAATAGAAAGAGTAAAGAAAATATCAGTCATGGCTTTGGTAAGATATGAACTCCCTTTACCTGATCATTTTTGTCTTAAATAGGGACTTCCCAAAACTTGTGAACTCAGAGTACTTCAGAAAAGTTATTTTACTTCTGGTATATAGACACTTTCATGTTTTGCTTTCCAGCACAATGGATTTGGATTAATAAAGTGCAGACACTTAGCTTGAATTTGAGGGAAATACTGCACATTTTGTGCATTGCAACTATTTTAGGGTTACAAAAGTATTTGGACACATTAACAATTTGTATAAATGAGTAGAAATGTTTATTACTGGGTCACATAATCCCTGAGTCAATGTGAAGAAACACATCCGCTGTAAAAAGCTATTTTCCCCTTCTGCTGAAGTAACTACAGTGACTTGCGAAAGTATTCGGCCCGCTTGAACTTTTCGACCGTTTGCCACATTTCAGGTGTCAAACATAAAGATATGAAACTGTATTTTTTGTGAACAATCAACAACAAGTGGGACACAATCATGAAGTGGAATGAAATTTATTGGATATTTCAAACTTTTTTAACAAATAAAAAACTGACAAATAGGGCGAGCAAAATTATTCGGCTGATTCGGATGATAAATAGAATCCACCTGTGTGTAATCAAGTCTCCGTATAAATGCACCTGCTTTGTGATAGTCTCAGAGGTCCGTTGAAAGCACGGAGAGCATCACGAAGAATAAGGAACACACCAGGCAGGTCAGAGATACTGTTGTGGAGAAGTTTAAAGCCGGATTTGGATACAGAAAGATTTCCCAAGCTTTAAACATCCCAAGGAGCAATGTGCAAGCGATAATATTGAAATGGAAGGAGTATCAGACCACTGCAAATCTACCAAGACCTGGCCATCCCTCTAAACTTTCATCTCATACAAGAAGAAGACTGATCAGAGATGCAGGCAAGAGGCCCATGATCACTCTGGATGAACTGCAGAGATCTACACCTGAGGTGGGCAAGTCTGTCCATAGGACAACAATCAGTCATATACTGCACAAATCTGGCCTTTATGGAAGAGTGGCAAGAAGAAAGCCATTTCTGAAAGATATCCATAAAAAGTGTTGTATAAAGTTTGCCACAAGCCACCTGGGAGACACACCAAATATGTGGAAGAAGGTGCTCTGGTCAGATGAAATCAAAATTGAACATTTTGGCAACAATGCAAAACGTTATGTTTGGTGTAAAAGCAACACAGCTCATCACCCTGAAAACACCATCCCCACTGTCAAACATGGCGGTGGCAGCATCATAGTTTGGGCCTGCTTTTCTTCAGCAGGGACAGGGAAGATGGCTAAAATTGATGGGAAGATGGATGGAGCCAAATACAGGACCATTCTGGAAGAAAACCTGATGGAGTCTGCAAAAGACCTGAGACTGGGACGGAGATTTGTCTTCCAACAAGACAATGTTCCAAAACGTAAAGCAAAATCTACAATGGAATGGTTCACAAATAAACATATCCAGGTGTTAGAATGGCCAAGTCAAAGTCCAGACCTGAATCCAATCAAGAATCTGTGGAAAGAACTGAAAACTGCTGTTCACAAACGCTCTCCATCCAACCTCACTGAGCTCGAGCTGTTTTGCAAGGAGGAATGGACAAAAATGTCAGTCTCTCGATGTGCAAAACTTAAAGAGACATACCCCAAGCGACTTGCAGCTGTAATCGCAGCAAAAGGTGGCGCTACAAAGTATTAACCCCCAATTTTTCAATATTTTATTTGTTAAAAAAGTTTGAAATATCCAATAAATTTCATTCCACTTCATGATTGTGTCCCACATTTGTGTTGTTGATTCTTCACAAAACTTACAGTTTCATATCTTTATGTTTGAAGCCTGAAATGTGGCAAAAGTTCGAAAAGTTCAAGGGGGCCGAATACTTTCGCAAGGCACTGTATCACACACACACTTGTAGTTACATAACTGTTTCAAACATGCCTGTTAATCTCATAAACCCATTTCTTACCAGTTTACTCTTCTCTTTGCAGCACCACAAATGATGGCTCAACCTGTACAAATACAAAATGTCCAGGCTGGTGAGTCACATGAAAACCCAACCACACACACTTCAGTTAGTTCCCTTATTCATCAGGATGCACTGTCCGGTGTGATAGTATTTTCACAGGACCCAGGAAGTTATGAGATATTTCCTTGGTCACACTAAAAGAGCCTCGTGGCAACAATTGTCTTCAGTTACATGGATCCAGAGCAGTGGTGTGTTCTACATTGAATCACACCCCGGGCAAGACCCCCTTTAAGCGCCCCCCCGACAGAGGCTCATCCTCAGCAGTGGGGCTAGTCAGACAGTATATTAGCACATTTCTCAAAGCACATTGCAGGGGAAACATAACACATAGGCTAGGGCTGGGCGATATATCGAGTTTTGTCAGTATATTCGAGTTTGCTTTTGAGCAGGATATGACCTTCACAAAAAAGAAGCGTTTAAAATAAGCAGTTAATTTGCAATCACCAGTAGCCTAGGTAAGC
>JACXGM010038965.1:0-10657 GCA_016801145.1 Umbra pygmaea
TCTCTCTACTACGATCTCTCTACTACGATCTCTCTACTACTGTCTGTCTCTTTACCACGGTCTTTCTACTACAGTGTATAGCAACTATAACTTAATTTTTAGTAGGCTATATTCGAACCTATCCATAACCCTTTTTTGCTATTTACCTCATTATTTGATATACAAAAATATAAACAATATACAAAACTATAAATAATGTCAGACAGCAAATTAGTAATTATAAAAAATAATAATAAAAGGGATGCTGCAGCACCCTCAGCACCTTCCTTCCCAAGGCATGTACTCTGGAGTGGGATCAATTTGGAGGTGGAGGGTCCATGATTATCTGGAGAGGTTTTTCACAGAATCATCAGACTGAGCTTGTTTCCATTGCAGGCAATCTCAATGCTGTGTGGTACAGGCAAGACATCCTCCTACCTCATTTGGTACCCTTCCTGCAGGCTCATCCTGACATGACCCTCCAGCACGACAACTGCACCAGCTATACTGCTCGTTCTGTGAATGATTTCCTGCAAGACTCGATTGCAGGTTGAGGGCTAGGGCCATTCTGCCAGAAATGTCAGGGAACTTGCTGGTGCCTTGGGGGAAGAGTGGGGTAACATCTCACAGACAGAATCTGGTGCAGTCCATGAGGAGATTCACTGCAGTACTTAATGCAGCTTGTGGCCACACCAGATACTGACTTTCACCTTTGATTTCGACCCTCCCCCTCTTTGTTCAGGGACACATTATTCTATTTATATTAGTCACATGTCTGTTCATCTTGTTCAGTTTGTCTTAGTTGTTAATCTTTTTCTATTCATAGAACTATTTACACATTCAATTTGCTGAAAATAAAAGTAGTTGACAGTGAGAGTATTTTTCTTTTTTTGCTTTTGAGTTTATATAATCAGGGGTGTGGGAGTGAGTGTGATATCATTAGGACACAAAAAAGGCATCACTTTATATATTGGGTGGACCACTTCTAACATTGTCAGAGACATGCTGATGCTCCTACGACCTTTGAATCTAAATAGGACTAATATTTAATGTGTAATAGTAAAGCACAACAGGCTATATAACTCAGGTTCACGTACAGCAAGGCCGAGAATGGAAGGTAGGATACTATGATGAAACAACTGGTGAGAAATCCGTCATAAAAGGATGTTCAGTATCAGTCCCAGGTCACTATATTCTGGTACCTTCCTGGTCTAAATCCCCCCTGTGGCCCATCCCCCTTCTTTTATTTTAACGTAGCCAGAGATAAGAAAGGAAACTAATCATGCAAATAATGCCATGGTCCTTTTAATGGAATTCAGAGACAGAGTGTAAAGTTCACATCTTACATGCTTTTTTCTCACTTGTGTCATTACAGGACTCTCATGTTAACTGGATTGGTCATGTAAACAAACATCTTCTACCCCATTAAAGCCCTTTAAATTGAACTGAGAGAGATGCGGAGAAAGAGATGAAGAAAATTGCTGGTATATATGCTGCATTCTGTCTGTATTTCTGCCTTTCACTCATTTTCTGCTATGCTTTATTTCTGCTCTGTTTACCTAGCTAGTAACCTAAAATGAACACCATTAAAGGAAATGAAACACTTCACAACAATAATAGAAATCACAACTCATTAACACAATACACAAAGCACAACTGATGTAGTTTAAAATATTATTAATTGTGGTACTCATCGCACTTGTTTTTTTTTACAAAACTTTGTTCATTGTAACGAATCAAATAAACAGCAGTAGAAATCCAGACCTATAAGTGAATCCTAACCTCCACTTCACATTTTCACCAATGTCTCCCATTAACAACATGGGAAAAACAAAATGATTAAGCAAAGGTTTGAGTTTGCTCCTGGATTAATTGGTCCCAAGCCCATTGTTTCCAGTTCCTATATAGAAATATTATAATGCAAAGAAAGAATACATCAGGGTATATCTACAGGCTGGCAGTGTTCAAAATTGTACTCTACTACCTATAGGACTCTAAGTAAAGCACTACATAGGGAATAGGGTTCCATTTAGAACACATACAATCAAAAGCCATACAGCAAAAAATATGGACTTGTGTGTGAATCCATTGAACAGTATACATTAAATTCCTTTGGCATTTCACTGAAAACCGTAATGTACATACATACACAACTTGCAAATTTGACTTACAAATATATATTTACGCGCCAGCCTCTTTTGTGATAATATTAAATCCATAAAGCAGCATTGTGTGTGCGTGTGAGTCTCTGCGTTCATGCATGTTTTGGTTAAACAGCCAATAACGTTTATTTGATTCATTGGCACATTTTGTATTGCAATGAATTTTCCCATGAAATACAGATATGGATTAATTGACACAAGACTACATGAATTTACATAAAATGAAATAAATTCTCACAAAAATATTTACAAGGATGCATTCCAGTCAAAACAATTACAACGTTTGCACGTAACAATATATATATATAAACACAAATAATAAGTGAGTGTAGACACACTAAGACACACTGTGGTAATGTTAGGGATATGGGGGTACATTATTCCCTAGGTAGAGAGTTAGAATCAGCTTTAACCATCTGTTACTAACCTTTACATTTTGTAGGGAAAATGATATGCTCACCAAGGAACTGTGTCTAGTCTGGCAGTGTAATGTGAATGAAGTGTAATAGCCCAGAGTGTACTGTAAGAAGCAGTTATGGATTATAATTTTATCTAAATAATACAGCTGTTTATGCTTTTGCCATATCTATTGATGTCAATCCCAATATTTTAGCAATGGAAAAGCACATTAGGAAATAAGCATGATAAAACAAACAGACTTAATATTATATGTGGTGTAGTGTTATATGAGAGGCAGCTGTATTCATAATCTTCTCTTTTCCTGAAGAGATTACTGAAGTGTTTCTGTGACCGAAAGGACAGCTTTTAAATAAATGTGTCCTCTGTTTGTCTTTATGTTTTCTAAATACTCCCTAACATTTTGAAAGGAAATACTTGTCTGTCGCCCCATATTCTCCCTGCAGTCATTCCCTACAGCATAGACATTATAAATAAATAAATAAATTGCTCCAGTCCTGTTAAGAAACTCACACATACACTAGACAACTACGTCTTTGGCCTCGCATTGTAGCTTTTGTAGTGTGCAATTTAGAGGTTACAGTTGGTAGGAAAAAGACACACCCACTGTAATGTCTAAAAGTAGGTGTCTATTTAGAAGAGTAACAACTACGTGTAGGCGTGTCTAAGTGTCTGCTAGTTATTAAAACATTTCCTTCCATTGGGTGCCTACTTCAAGACCTGGTCAACCAGGTGAGGGGTGTTCCTATCAAACTATTGATAGTCAGCCAATTGGGTAAAAGGGAAGAGCAAACACCTGCAGTCCTTCCAGACCACATTTTGACCCAAGTCTTAAGAACACGTGCATATCTTAAATGGATGAATACTACCAAGTGCAGAGTTAAAACAATGTCTACATACATAGAGGTTAAATGGCAAAATATGTGAAATACAATTTAAGAGTTTACTGTCAGTTAAAGTACAGGAATCATTGAAGTAGCACCTGGGCATTAGCGCCCCACCCGCATCCCTATATCTACCCCCATCCCCATCCCTTTTTACCCCACACTCTGCCTTCCGATTGGGTTGGCCTTCACCCCAAACCTTTTAGGTTTTCCCAACTCCAGCTAAGATGCCCTGAAATCAAGCCTTTGTTTTTTGTAGAACAAAGTCCCCTGGACTGACTTATTTAGGGATTGATAATTCCCTGATGTTGATACAGGTACTGTTGAATTTGGGCTAAACAAGAAGACGTAATTTACATCCATTTATGCCCCGTCCGGCCTAACCACAGTCCATTTCTAATTTTCCCTGGTTCTCCGTCTACATAGTCCATCCAGCTCAATCTTCATCTTACATGTACACAGGTTCAGGCCTTTCCTGATTACGGTTGCTGTCTCCACCAAAAAAATACTAAATAAAAAAATCATTAGTGTCTGCCAAAGTAAGTTGTAATTCTCACAAAAGTGACCGAATCCGAAATACATACCCCCGGTACATCTTCAACACCCCTTCACCCCCATCGGTTAGTCTCTAGGAATATTTTTTCAAAACAGCATCCATACCCAATCCCGCTATCCGGGTTTAACGTAGCCTTGTTGGAGATTTAGTAGTGGCCATATCCAATGGACATCCCTAACCCCAAGCCTAACACCAGGCCTAAACTCTCCCGCAGGGCTCTCAGCTGCTCTTCTCCCAGACGGATCTTGTCCTCCAGTTGTTTCTGTTCCACCAGTAGTGCTGCCTTCATCTTGACGTAGTGGCTGTAATCCCGATGCTGCAGGTCAACAAGGTGAACGTTACTGGAGACGTGACGTTTCTCCACAAGGTGTTTTTGGCTTGTCCCCTTTTAGGGAATTATGACTTATGGGTTGGGTTACGATGACAACTGTTTGAGTTATTTTAGGTTTAGGATTAGGGTTAAGTCTAGGGTTAAGGGAATTTAGTTGCAATCAATATTTTTCAACCCCCATTTCAAATTGGGTTTATTGTCAAAATGTACAGTGTCAGCTGTTTGCAATGAACAAAACATACAAAGCAATTGAAATTAAGGCTGGGTGATATGGCAGATAACATATCATGAAATCTTTTCTCATATCATTTGATATTGACAAATATCACAATATATACTAGGAAGTAGAACCTCCAGTCATTAAGAGCTTGAGTACTGTAGCAAATCTAAAAAAAGTGTGTGCACTTGCCAAAAGGTGGACACATTTTGCATTTATTTTAGTGCAATGCAGTTGTCTAATGCAGTGCAGTGTTTTCAAATAAAGAAAATGAACAAATAAGATGGAAACAACAGAAGGGGAGATGGTTGCCCTTCTCAGATATTTAGGATTTTCTAGTCATCATTTGGAACCATATCAACCATACCAATAAATCTTGTTAAGACAATTCAAGCAGATTGACTTACTGGATTCATGCGTATGCAAATCCTATGAAATAAGCCAAAAACAGACTCCTATAGGATAGCTCCTTTAAAACCATTTTAATCTCATGAGTATATTAAATCCTATTATATGTATTTAGGGTGTATTTCTTAAGTTTCAGTGAAAAATTGAATAATTTAACATACTTAAGTCACGCTGATATTAGCTGCGTTGGTAAATTCATTCACGTTCTGAGTGCAAACAACAGCAAGTGCTATTACACTGTTTAGAGCACGGCAATACAAAAATGTGGTTTGGCAACTGCAGTGGAAAGGACTGACAATACAAGCACCTCAGCACAACTCATTTTCTCTTGCGTGTGCGTCGCTCACATTACGTAATGGACAATCCTTCTTACGCACATTTTTTACTTTCTCCCTTCTGTTGTTGTCATCTACACAATACAGCTGTAGTTAGCAAGCTATAAGTTAAGCTATCAGTTGAAAAGTCTAGTTTAACACCTAAGTCTGACTTCATGTTAACATGAACTGCATCACTTGTATCAATTGACCGGATTAATTGGAAAGTGTGCATTGTTTCTCACGCATGCTGGCACCACGAGTGGAATCATTTTAAGAACAGCATCATAAACAGACAGAGTATCGTAGTGGCAAGAAAATACTTTTCATGTGTCAAACAAAGGTTTTGCTGTGGAACATCGCAATGGTAAAATGAACGCAGCGTAAAGGCTGTAAGCCTGACTTGCTCTACACAACTCGAAAACATGTTTTGCACAGAATGTTTATCTGTGCCTTGTCTGCTTTCAAAAAGCCGAACCACTGCCTTATTACCGAAGTGGTGCTTCCTTTTTTAGTCACAATGTTTTAATTTCACTCTTTCTTTCAAATTGCTTTCACTATCAATCCAATAATTTTATCATGATAAACGTTTATATTGATTTAACGCCCAGCCCTAATTGAAATAGCTCAACACAATGAATGCGTAATGTGCTTTCCTCAAATTCAACTGCAAATGCAACTGATGTCTTCTCCAATCTCAAAATTATTCAACTCCTTCATGGTAAACATCTTTAGTAGAAAACCCTGTTGCTGTTATGACCTACTGCAAACGAGATGCATATCCAGACACCAGCCTCTGGCAGTGTTCCTGAGGAATCTTAGCCCATTCCTCATGAGCAATGACCTCCAGTTCAGTAATATTCTTGGGTTTTGCGTGCTGCAACTGCATTCTTCAAATCCACCAGAGATTTTCTTTAAGGGTTCAGGTCAGGTGACTGATGGCCACTGTAGCATCTCCAAGGACTTCTTCTACAACCAAGTCTTGGTGGACTTTGAAGTATGCTTGGGATCATAGTCCTGTTGGAAGTTTCAATAACCCCCAAGCTTCAGCTTCCTCACAGACGGTATGACGTTTTCACCTAGGATTTCCTGATACTTCAAATGAATCCATCGTGCCTTCCACACACTGCAGGTTTTCTGTGTCAGATGATGCAAAGCAGCCCCAGTGCATCACCGAGCCACCACCATGCTTGAATCTGGGCAGAGTGTTCTTTTCAGCATTTGCTTAATTCTTCTTCCTCCAGACATACCGCTGATCCATCGTGCCGAAAAGTTCCAGTTTTGTTTAATCGCTCCACAGAACAGAATCCTAAAACCTCTGTGACTTCTTTATATGTTTTTGGGCCTATTGGAGCCGACTTTTCTTGTGCTTTTGGATCAGTAGTGATGTATGTCTTCGAGTTCTTGCATGGAAACCTTTTGCATTTAGTATGGGCCTTACTGTGCTCAATGAAACCTCAGTGCCTGTTGCCAGTTCCACCAAGTCCTGCTGTAGGGCTTTTGCAGTCACAAAAGCTTTTCACAACCTGCTGTCTCAGAAATTTGGTTGCTTCCTGTTTCTGCCACGTCCAGGTAGTGTAACCACAGTTCCCTTCAATTTGAACTTGCAAAGAATGCTTCCAATGGTGCATTTTGAAAAATTTGTGCTTTCGCTGTCTTTTTGTATCCTGTTCCTTGTTTGTGAAGGGCGATGATCTCTTAACTTTTTGGACCATTCTTTTTTTCTTAGCAATGTTTCTAACATGCAGTCAAATGTGACACACAACAAACCCCTAGCCAGTTCAGGTATTTCATGTGTTCCAGCTCAAGCACACCTGGTGCAACTAATGAAGCCCTTGATAGTTGCATCAGGCGTGCTTGAGACAACACTTGTTTTGCATATTTGTGCTGTTGTGAGGGATTCTATTCATATTGTGAGACTGGAGAAGTCATGAAGGGTTGCATTTGCAGTTAGATTTAGGGAAACCACTTGAACCATATGTTGTGTTAAGCTATTTCAATTTCTCTTGTTTGATTAGTTCATTGCAACCAGCTGTAAATTTTCTGTACATTTTCACAAACTCGATTTGCAATGGAGGTTGAATAATCTTGATTGTAACTGTAGGTAACATGTATTTCTGGGTTAGGGGTTTGGGTTATGGGTTAACCCTAACAAGGAAAAAAACCAAAAGTGTTTTTGTGTGTGTGTACCTGTTCTGGGGTGAGGCATCGCCCCAACACTCTGCCCACAGCCTGCTCCCGTCGATCCACGTGCTCTTTAAGGTCCTGCGCTTCGGCCAGCTGCTTCAGGAGCTGACTCTTCTTCTCCAGGAGGGGGAGCTGTGGAGGGCAAGGTGAAAAGAAAAAGGTGTTATTCTGATGTTGTTGTCTTGTCTAGTCTGTTTGTCTAGTTCGGCCTGTGTGTCTCTATATGTTTTATCAGTCTGTCTGGTCTGTCTGTGCCTGTCTCACCCTCTCATGGTCTCCCGTGTCGGTGTCCAGGTTGTCCAACGAGCTCTCGACTCTCAGTAGCCGCCCGGAGAGAGAGAGAAGCAGGCTGACCACCTTATCCAGATCGCCGATAAACATCCGGAACTTATCTACCTCGTTGGGCTTGCACACCGCTAGCACCAGGCTCTCCACCTGTACATGAGTTGTTTAAAATGTGTGTTCTGCATGTGAATGTGTGCACATGCTGTATTCTTTATTACTATTAGCCTTTTATTTATACAGAGGAATAACTGTTTAAGACAAAAAAAAATATCATAAAAAATATAAACAATTGAAAAAAAAACACTTTAAGAAAAGCATGTCATCATGTAAGAAGCGTTTGAACAGTCTTAAAGCAACAAAGTATGTAAACTTTACTCTGCAAGTCTTTCAATGAACGTGAGGCATGGTATTCAAAAGCAATTTTAGCAAACTCAGAGTAAGCCTTTGGTATCTTAAGTCCTGTGAACAAATCTGTTGTATACTGTTTGACCACAGAAGTTGAGTTAAGATTGTTTATAAAGATTAGAAAAACTAACAACAACAAGTGTCATATTGTACATACCTCTTCTCCCAGCTGTGTGTTTGCTCGGATATCCTCCTGTAGGCCTCTTTGTGCTTCTCTCAGAACTCCCAATTTCTTACGTAGACTCTCCATCAACTGTTTCTGTACAGGGGAAACAAAAGGGGGAGGGTTGGTAAAACAAAGGACAAGACCATCACAGAATAATTCTGTACCATTGAGAGTCAACATTTGTGTGTTTATAAAACATAAGATAGGATCGACCTTGTATGAGACACTGTTTATGTTTGCCTACCTTGTAAGACAGTTCGTCATCATCGTCGGTATCTCTGGTATCCGAGCAGTAGTCCTTCATCTGACTGAGGAGCTGTGCCTTGGCTGCAGATGTAGAATAGTAAGAAGAACAACTGGAGCTAGCACCAGACCGCCTTTACGTGAAAGAAAAGGAGGGTGAGATGAAGAGGGATCATTTTTTAGCTGTTATTTAATGAGTTAAGTTTGCTAAAAACACATTCATATATTATATTATATATTATGTAGAAGAAAGCAGGGTTAACTGTCTTGCTCAGGGACAGAATGACAGGGTTTTCATAATGTCCAGTTAGATCTAGCAAGTTTTATGTACTGACCCAGCGAGTAGATGCACTAAAATTATTTTGTAATCCAATATAAATTCACAAATGATATCAATAATGTTTTCTAAATAAAAAAACCTCCCTTCACAGGCTGAAAGCTTCGATATTGACTTATATTATCAACATTTTATCATAAATTTATATAAGGACTGCTTCTTGTTGACATGCATGTTGCTAACTGACATCAATGTTTTGTTTAATCATGGCTTCATGTGAAGCAAAGCAGTTTATGATGCTCTGAAATAAAGGCAATTCTCTAAGGAGCATTTTCCAAAGGATTATTATTATTATTATCATTATGACAAACCTTTACATACTTGTGAGGAGGCAAGACTGCATGTGTGTGTGTGGGTAGGCGTTGGTATTGGCAAGTACCTCGCGATACAATATATATCACGATACACATGTTACGGTTCAATACATCACGATTTATTGCAATATCACAACTGAATCCTGATACTTACTGAAGTGATGAAGAAACGCAAATAATATAAATTTTATACTTCAAAAGGGCAATCTTTTGTTAATGGGGGTTACTTAAAGATTGTCTTTTGAATTATACAGTCTAATAATATTCCCCCTAATAAGAAATTTAACTTAAATTTGAAAAAACATACATTTAAGGATTCACCTTCAGAATAGTTTAACCAGTGTGATCGACTTAGCGGCAAGACATCAACAGCAGTGTCAGATAAGGTATTTTGAGAACATATTTTTAACACCTAAAAGGCTTAACGTGATTTAATGTAGGGCTACCTAAACAACGATCAATAACCACATTTCTCTTTCATATTCGTCCCCATAACCACTGAAAACTGAAAAAACAAGTTATGGGGAGAAATATGAGAGAGAAATGGGGTTAATATTGATTGTTGTTTAGGTACAATAAATCCTGTTAAGCCTTTTCCTCGCCATTGGAGCCAATGAAAAAGAAAACTTTAACGTAAGATTTCTTCTATAATCATTGGATTTCGGTTTAGTTATTTTGACAGGCTTAATTGTTCATGACAAGATATGGCCATGAGAAATTTGGTGACGATTGATACTTGTTCAGGTACATTAAACCACGTTAGGCTTTTTCACGTTAAGCATTTTATTATGTCCCTACCAAAAGTAACCGTGCAACCGCTCGAGTCTAATGTAATCAAGTGGAATTGCCGAGACCACGCATCAGGCTACTGAACGAGACCGAAAGTAACCGTCCAACCACTCAAGTCTAATGTAATCAAGCGGAATTGCCATGAACACAATCATCTATGCACTAGAATCAAAGCTTGGTTAATAACCCAAACTTGCAGAGAACCAAGACACCCACATTATCGATGGGAAAGTACATCACATACAAATAGCTACACATCATGGTAGTTATATTAAGTTAATGTTGCAGGCTTCATGGTAGAGGCTGTCACAAGGAGAGGCTACTTAACGAGACCGTAACCGAGGGTACTGCTTGAGTCTAATGTAATCAAATGGGTGTCTCCTCCCCCCGTGGGCACACAAACCGGTGACAAAATCTATTAACTCGGTAGGCCAACCAACAACCATCCGGTTATCTCCGACTCGGGTAAGAGTCGGTTGTCCCATCACCAGTTGGCTGATTTCTAGAAACCAGAGTTCTTTGGTAAGGGTGGGGATAGCGGCAGGTTTCACCCGCTGCTTAGTGCTTACTGACACCTACAGGACTGTGCGTAGTACTGCACTCACGTTACTTCTTTCTCTCACATGTTACCGGCATTAAATAAAATGAGCAAACATCGATTCT
>JACXGM010038966.1:0-10698 GCA_016801145.1 Umbra pygmaea
TTTCATGTGTTTTGCTCCCTACTGTGTGTACTGTATGTGATTACACCTTTATACTAGCTTTCATGTGTTTTGCTCCCTACTGTGTGTACTGTATGTGATTACACCTTTATACTAGCTTTCATGTGTTTTGCTCCCTACTGTGTGTACTGTATGTGATTACACCTTTATACTAGCTTTCATGTGTTTTGCTCCCTACTGTATGTACTGTATGTGATTTCACCTTTATACTAGCTTTCATGTGTTTTGCTCCCTTCTGTATGTACTGACCTCCTCTGACAATATTTTTTTAAAGAAGAACTGTTTCCTATTTTCTAATGTTGTCACTTTCATCCATAGTGACAATTCATCACTTTGAAAGATAACAATTTCAAATATGACATCACCACTGTTCATAGATCTCTGCGCCCCTAGTGTTCTCCAAATGGGACCGTTAATTTAATAAAACCAGGAAATCAATAACTAAAAATAGACAACAATAAAAGAACGTGTCAGCATATTCAGGTGGAGGAGTGGTGTTATTGACAGTGAGAGAGTGGGCGAACACAGTGGAATACGATAACGCTGTAATGGAGTCGTTGTCAATGGAACATGGACCATGGATTTCCTGCATAGCCGTTCCCTGGTGTCTGTAAACCCTGTCATTTACCCAGAATTTAATCAGCACACACAAGGATGATGTTGCCATGAAAGATAGGTAGGTGATGAGGCCAACCCATCCAAAAAGTGGAGATAACATTTCTGTTACTACGGTTGTCGGCTCATGTGTTGCTACTTGGCACTAGCCATCATAATTAACACCTCATATTTTATCATTCAAAGCTCTCAGCGTATCGGAGCATATGTGTAAATTTCGTGTTGACCGTGCATGTGTGTAGGCGTGTGTGTTTGTTTGCCTGTGTGTGTGTGGATAACCCAGAAATAAAGTGGAGAAAGCATAATACATTTCTGATTCCCACCTCTAGGAGAAAACTGTTTCCTTTCCTGGCACTCCATCTTTATTTTTAGAGGCTGGAGGCTGAAGAGAGAAACAGCATGAAAAGTGAAAGGAAGGAGAGCGAGATGGAGAGGAAAGAGAGAGAGAGTGGATAGACCAAGAGGTAAGGAGAGAGAAAAGGCATCAGAAGAGGAAGGAAAGAGTTAGGAGTCAGTAAGAGGGAGGGAGGAGAGTGAAGTCTGGTACAAAGTAATCTGGTGTGATGAGAGCCGTCCTCTTACAGACACTGAGGGAAGAGGAGCCCCCCCTCACACCCGCCTCCCCGTAACCACGCCAACCTTTCACCAGAGGAGGGGAGAGGGGGGAGGGGGGACTCCACGGCTACCGCCGTATAAATAGCAGAGCCTGAGAATCCGTTACCACAAAACACACCACACACGCACATGGACTCTATGACTTCTCTCTCCATCTCTCTTCCGACACTCTCAGTCTGCTCATCCTCCTGCCTCCCTCGTTCCTCCCACTGAGTCCTGTCCTCCGCGTCCTCCTCCACCTTCTCCTCTCTTTTTCATCTCCGTGCCGAGTTTGGGACAGCATTCCTTCATGCCTGCCCGCGCGGCTGCCTCGCGCCCCGTGTGCCTCCGCGTGCGAGCGGACGAGTGCGTGTGAGTGAAGGCAGCGAGGTGCACCAGCGAGGAGTGCATGTGGGGCTCTCTCTCACCCTCACACACTCGCCGCTCCTACTCGACTTGGGATCCCCACGTCCCTTTCCTCGGTGGCAGGCTCCCCACACCCGGCAGTCACCATTTCCGCCCCCGGGAGACCCACGCTGGCAGCGCAGCCCCTTCCCCGACTCAGCATCGGGAGGAAGACCCTGGTGGCGGCGGCCGTCGGGGTCATGCTGGTCCTGGTGCTGGTGGTACTCATCCCCGTGCTGGTCAGCTCCGTGGGCACAGACGCCAGCCACTACGAGATGCTGGGCACATGCCGCATGGTTTGCGACCCCTACCTGAACAAGGGCACCCCTGCCAGCAGCACCAGCTCCACTGACATCCAGGGGGAGGCGGAGGCGCTCAGCGACAACAGCAACATGCCCTCCACTTTGGTGCAGGGCCCCCAGGGAAAGCCAGGCAGGCCAGGTAAACCCGGACCCCCGGGGCCACCTGGAGAGCCAGGTCCACCGGGGCCAGTAGGCCCCCCTGGAGACAGAGGGACTGGAGGGAGGACCGGGATTTTGGGAATGGGGAATGGAGCTATTAGCACGGCCACCTACAGCACTGTGCCCCGAGTGGCCTTCTACGCAGGCCTTAAGAACCCCCACGAAGGCTACGAGATCCTCAAGTTCGACGACGTGGTGACCAACCTGGGAAACAACTATGACGGCATTTCGGGCAAGTTCATTTGCAGCATTCCGGGCACCTACTTCTTCATCTACCATGTGTTGATGAGAGGAGGTGATGGGACCAGCATGTGGGCAGACCTCTGCAAGAACGGACAGGTGAGTCAGTCAATTGCAGAAAGTGATCAAGTCTACATCCTACTGTTCCTTCTTTTTCATTAGCACTGCTATGGATTCTCTGCTTACAGCCTCTGTGTTATTTTGTAAATTGTCGGACATTGCAACTTATGTCTTTATATTGTGTTTCGCTCTGTCCCACTCACCTTCTCTTGCTGGGTGTCACTTGATGTCAACTTTTTGGGTGGAAATGCAATGGCATAAGTACAATCAAAATGCAACAAAACTGCATTATGTAACATAAAGGAATTATTTCCTACCAATAGACGTGAGGGTTGTTGGATGGAAAAAACAAAACCACATGTTCCCAAAACCACACAGCCCAGAGCTTTTCGATGACCGTCACACAGCTGTGGCACCAAACACACCCAGAGAGGACGATGTGTAATCTGGCGCACGATGCGCGTCCCCTCACGGCAGAAATGCACACCACACTGACATTGCCTATGTCCGTCAAATAAAAAGGCAGTTTCCCCCGATTTGAGTCAGTGCAATTATCTTTTTCCGCTTTTTCATCAAGTTGAGAGAAAGTTTTATAATATTAATTTTAGTGATTCGCGATTTCATTGGTCAGTTATATCCTTCAGAGCTTTATCACATTTAGACAAATCCTTTGTCTTTTCGTACATAAGCGATAAACGAGTAATTCCACATCGAACTTTCGCTTGTCTGGTTGTGGACGTTCAATTGATAAAATGGCATGCAATGGAGTCACATAATTGTTAAAGCGCAGCAGGTGGAGCATTTAATCAAGCCAAATGTAATTAAAGAACAATATAACTCTAATTCCACACCACGTGTTATTATTATTTTGTTGCAATAATTTGCATTGCAAAAAGTTAAAATGTGAACCAATAAAACGGACTCTCGTTGTGTCCGAACATTCTGTGCATTGCAGTATTTAAACTAAGTGATGTGCTTAACACACAAATTACATTGTGCTAGAGTTAACGGTCTGGTTCGCTTATTTAATGACGTGAAATCTGATGCTGTAACAAGAAGGTAATTATCCAAATGCCTCGCGCGTAAAACAGGAGGAGGATGAAAACGTATCCCTCGGTGTGGACAGGCTGAACAATGAACGTGCGTTGCTTATTATGTCACGAGCATGGGGGACAAGACCAGGACCTATTTGTTTTCATTCGACCCAAACAAAAAGCATTTGAATGATCTATGGTCTGATTTTTGCGCATCATCCAGTGGTCAGGGAAAGTGACAGACTGTGCCCAGGATGTGCTCTAAAGTAACTTGAGATTGTGTTCCTTGTTTCGCTTTCAGTCAAGCGGCAAATCATCTACAGTAACTCATCTTTAGGAGAACATATATCTCATTTGTTTTATATTAAGTTAAATGCTGTATGCATCGAGTTAATGCGAAAATATACAACAGAATTACGGCACATCGACTATTTTGATCGAATGTCATCTTAGCTTTACAAGATGTTGCATTCACGTTTATATTAGAGTAGGTAATTAAAGTTAGCCTAGTGTATTAAAATGCTCACAATTATGTTTCAGTAAGCATACAGAATAGATTATCAAAACCCAGAATTAGTCTATTTAAAAAAACGCAATTGTACATTTGATTAACTTTGCATAAGGTTAATTTAATTGATTTAGGAAAAATAAACATTTACCACCAATGTTTGTAGCAAATTTAAATATTACCCCAAAGTTGGGTTGTTCTGGTATACTACCACATTATAATCTTTTTTAAATACTATTTTATATGTCAACGAGTGTTATAAGTTGTTTGCTTGAGCTTCTGTTTTAACGGTTGTTTTGCCATATACATCAGTCGATCAATCATTGAATGTCAATTATATTTTGATTCATGCACAGGCAACAACCACCTACGGATCACAAGTTAAATATGCTTCACTGTAGCTAATGTCTCTGCTACAGTATGTTCAACATCATCATACATTGTAATCTCCAAAATAACCAATTGCGTAATCATCCATGTATTGGTACAAAGAATTGTGGTAAAGTATTAAACGTTCACTCAACAGTCAGCTGGAATTGGGCTAAATTATAAAAAGCTTGCTGAATTACAAAATAATGTTTGCCATTGGAGGGCATCATTAGGTTGGGTCAAAGATGCCAAATGAAAAGCAACCCAACAAACCTGTTGTAGCTGGCCTTATAAATGACGTTGAATCAACAAACTCTGGGTGAAGTGAGCAATCCTTTTCATATTCAGAGAATACCCTAATGATATGTTTATAATCATTTCAATATCTGTATTTTTTATTATTATTAATGTACACTTGTTAGTTAACTAACCATATGCTACACAAACACAAATTAGGTTTTACCATAATATTCTAAACTAGTCTAGTAGTAGACTGAATTTTGGCACTAATTACAGAATCACATTCTGAGTTAGGTTCTCTCAGTAAACTCTCTTCCTGGCCCTGTCAGTTATTATTTCCAGTTTTTGTATACCTAAGCTCTTACATGGAACTACTGATCACTTTGCAAGCTAGCATTAAAAGTTGATTCAACATTTTACTCAACAAAATGTCATGGTGGTTGATTCAATGTAAAATTGAATGGCCATTGACTCCAATAAGAATGTGAGCTTGATCAACAAATGTCACCACACAATGCTGTTGTAGCTGGTTGCCTTGCAATTGTATATTGGATCCACATACGTTTCTTTTCTTCTCTAAAGGGATACTGTCACAATAGTTCAGCGGTACATGTACTGTAGAACACTTTTACCTGAATGCATTTCGATTTCTACAAGACAAAGCTCAGTCTCAATGTAATGGTATTTATGATGGTGTATCCTAATGTAAGTTATTATTCTAATTTAACCCTTGTTTTTATCAAATAGGTTTCCAGCTAATTCTTATTTTAGTGGAATGTTCTCCTTAGGTAAACACAGTGAAATATGTCCACAGAGCTTTTTTACATTTCTATTGGTATATTCTATTTAGCAAACTCTTTAGTAGGCCATTGTCTCTCAATGCTTACTTGCAAAATATGCCAGTGAATAGACAGCAGGAATGGAAAGAAAGCATACTGCTGTGTGTGTATGTAAATGTAAAGAGCGCGCTGGGTCTGGTCTCTACGGTCAGTGAGGTCAGTGCTCTCCATCATCCTCTAAAACTCTGTCACGACCACATCACTGTTACCAGAGCAACGGGCTCTACTAGAGATGGGCAATCTTTCAGAAAGATAAATACCATTTCAGAGAGCTATCTGCTGGCCCGTTTGGCGTGTGTCTGATCATGTGACTGTTAGACAGTGACTAAGAGTGCTGTTCTCGTAGAGGAGACGCATCGGCCCTGGCTGCTTTTGACTTGTGACCCTATGACCCGCCAGGGCTGCGGCTTCGCCATCGGATGCTAATGTAACACTGTAGGAAGATAATATATACGAGGGGGTTTCAGCAGAACGGTTTGGGTAAATGTCAGTAATACAATCTGATGGACTGGAGGTTCTATACCGCAACTTACAAAGGTTGTTAGACTGTTGCCAGTTTCATCCAGAATGGTGGTGTTTTGGCACGTTAGTCTTACAGTGTGACGACTTAACTGCAATACGATCACCCGATTTGACTGGAATCAACAGCGATTAAATAAGTTGAATCATTTTCGAACGAGTCACCAAACTTCCCAGCCAGCTAAACCAAGGAGAGGCGAGGTGACGGCTCCATGATGGGCTTCTCCTCTATATATAAGGTGTCACTTCACCATAACATTTCTAGGGGTGTAAAAGCGTTGATACATAATAGGCAAGGGGAACATATGTTCCTATAAAACACCTTCTGTTTCTGCTTCATTGTGTTCCCGAGAGGCGGAGGAGAGGCACTTCAGTTAGACAGGCAATGCACATCTCCAGAGAATGGGGTAATGTTTATAAAGTGGTAACTGCCTAACTAATGAAACATGCATTTCTTCTCCATCTCTCTCCCTCTCTCTTTCTCTTTGTCTCTCTCTGTCTCTCTCTCATTGTGCACAGGGGTTGGGGGTGTGGCCTACATGTCCCATAGACAGAGAATATTGCATTGGTTTTATGTATCTGTAGGACGTTTGCTGGTGTCAGTCGCAGTGTCTATTTGTTGTACTTCTGTGTAGGGCAACTGTACATCTCAGAAGTTTTCCCAAATTAAGTTCTCAGGAAACTATTTTGAAAAAATGAATTATGTTATATGCCAAACTTTTTAGGGTGTTTTTACGTTCAGCTGCACGTTTTGCTATTAGGCTATATTAGTCCTTCTATTTCGTTGCACCTGCACGTTTCCTTTCGCGGAATCATGCGAGAACATTACACATATTCCATATATTCCATAGTGTTAAAAATGTTCACGCTTAATTTCAGGGTTAAGGTTAGGCATGAGGATACTAACACTTAAGGTTAGGCATGAGGTTACTAGCGGTTGAGTTTAGGCATGAGGTTACTAGCGGTTAAGGTTAGGCATGACGTTACTGTGGTTAGGGTTAGGGTTTAGGTTAGGGTTAAGGTTAACAAAAAATTGACAATCGCCTATCTGCATCACACTGCAATGGAGAACAAAACACACACAAAATGTCCATCTGGATTTGAATTCGGAAACACCGGCATGAAAGTCACAAATTAATGCACCCGTCCACCATCTACCGCCATAGCAAAAATTACACTCCTAAACATGTTACGTCATGATCTTTATGATGATGTTCATATGTAAAGTTATTCGGATGTTAAATTCAGTTCCCTAAAAACATAATTATTAAAAGTGACTGTGACGGGATATAAATGTCTGTGAAGGGTTATTAAGCCTTCACAGTCATTTATAATCCTTACAGTTACTTTTAATTCTTCACAGTCATTTATAACCCTTCACAGTCATTAATAATCCTTCACAGTCACTTTGAAGTCTTCACAGTCATTTATAAACCTTCATAGTCATTTATAATCCTTCACAGTCACTTTTAGTCCCTTCACAGTCATTTATAACCCTTCATAGTCATTTATAATCATTCACAGTCACTTTTAAACCTTCACAGTCATTTACACCCATTCACAGTCACTTTAAAGCCTTCACAGTCATTTATAAAAATGACTGTGAAGAATTAAAAGTGACTGTGAAGGATTATAAATGACTGTGAAGGATTATAAATGACTATGAAGGGCTAAAAATGACTGTGAAGACTTAAAAGTGACTGTGAGGGGTTAGAAATGACTGTGAGGGGTTATAAATGACTGTGAAGACTTAAAAATGACTGTGAGGGGTTAGAAATGACTGTAAAGGGTTATAAATGTGGGCTAAATGGTGCCGTGTCATTGATGAAGTGGCCTTGGGAAGGTTGATGGTCCTAGAACAGGGGATGTCTGGGCTGGAACAATCCTCCACCCGTTTAAGATTGGGAGAAGCTGTGTGGGGAACAGGCCTCTGGGGAGTTCTGGGAATAGCAGACAATGCAAGTATTTTATCACCCTTAAACCTTGGTGCATCACAGAGTCACAGGATGTCAGGGTATCTGCCTGCCGTTTTCCTGCACCCTACACACTGAGAGCCTGGTCCATCATCAGCCATGCCTGCCTTCTTGTCCTCTCCTTCCCTCTCTCTCGCCTGCTCTCTCTCCGATCCACTTCCATGTGTGGCTCAATGGTTTGCATTGGAAGAGCTGCAACTCTGTCCCCGGTACGGTGACACATTTCAAGCTACACCAAAGGGTTATCTCCTCCTGGTAAGCAGGCAAATATGCGTCTATTTTCAGCCGGTGCACTTCGTCCGCTCTCCAAGCTCCACTCCTCTCTCCTTGGCTTCTGTTTTTCTGCCGTTCTCTGATTCGCTTGCCAAATATCTCCAAGTCCCCGTCTTCTCAGGGGGAACTGTCAGTCCATTCCTTCCTGAGCTGGACTCATTCCTGGGAGGGGAGACAATGTTAATTAGGACAAATCCATTGCCACACTACTTACAAATGGAGAAGGGGAAAAATGAGGGTAGTGTGGTGCCAAATAGTCTATTTAATGGTAGTTAAAATCCTTGAACCACATCCATGGTGCGTTTGTGCTCCTGCTCTCCTCTGCCTTCGTGATATTGTTATTAATCCGCGGAACCATTTCTGAGTTAATTAAAAGCAATGACTTGTGCGTCAGTCTCTCCGGAGGGCCCTGTGAAAATTCTGTCTGCTTCTTTAATAAGCTCCAGCGTCCTCCTTCGATCAATGCACGTGGCTCTTCCCCAACTATTACTGCGCCTCATCGTTCAGCACGCACACAACCTGCCTCCGTCAGTGTGCACTCCACTTGTCTCCATACATCCAAGGTGATCTCTTGTCATTCAGTGTTTATGTCCATCCGTTTATTGACAGTTTATTATCAATATGGTGCCTTGTAAATGTAACCCTGAAAGGCAATTATTGGAGACACACATTTGGAGGTCACAAATGCATTTCTAAATCTTAAGCACATCAAGTCAAATTGAGATGTAGAAATTTTGACAAAGTAAAAATGTAACTAGTTTTGCTCTCAATTACCCACTAACAAAAGCTATAAAAATGTGTATTTCTTGATTTTTTTTCAATGTGAAATTGATTTTTTTTCAATGTTTCCATACATTATGCAGTGCTTATTTTGCCATATGATCAGGAGTTGCAGTAAGGAAATTGTTTGTCAGAGTTGTTCATCCACAGTGTTGGTCAATGGACACACACATGTCCTTCTTTAATATACAGTTGCAATCAAAATTATTCAATTCCCATTGCAAATCAGGTTTATTGTCAAGATGTACAGACTGCTGTTTGCAATGAAGAAATCCAACAAAAGCAAATGAAATAGCCAATCACAACGAAAGTTTAATTCAGTTTACCCAAAATTCAACTGCAAATGCAACTGATAATGACTTATCCAGTCTCAAAATTATTCAACCCCTTCATGGCAAACATCTTTAGTACTTATTAGAGCCACGTTTTGCTGTTATGACCTGCTGCAAATGAGATGCATAGCCAGACACCAGCATCTGGCAGCGTTCCTAAGGAATCTTAACCCATTCCTCATGAGTAATGGCCTCCAGTAATACTCTTCAGTTTGCGTTATGCAACCGCATCCTTCAAATCCAGAGATTTTCTATGGGGTTCAAGTCAGGTAACTGTGGTGGCTACTTCAGAATCTCCCAGGACCTTTTCTGCAACCATGTCTTTTGTGGAATTTGAGATATGCTTCAGATTATTGTCCTGTTGGAAGCTTCAATGACGACCAAGCTTTAGCTTCCACACAGACGTCATGACGTTTTCTCCTAGGATTTCCTGATACTTCAATGAATTCATCTTGCCTTCCACATGCTGCAGGTTTCCTGTGCCAGAGGATGCAAAGCAGCCCCAGAGCATCACTGAACCACCACAATGCTTGACTGTGGGTAGAGTGTTCTTTTCAGCTTATGCTTAATTCATATCTTTATCCCGCATCATGCCGAAAAGGTTCAGTTTTGTTTCATCGCTCCACAGAACAGAATCCCAAAACATCTGTGGCTTCTTTATATGAATTTGAGCATATCAGAGCCGACTTTTCTCGTAGCTTTGGGTCAGTAGTGGTGAAAGTCTTGGGCAAGTCTCTGGCATGGAAACCTTTGTTTAGTACCTGCGTTGCTGTGCTCACTGAAACCTCAGTGCCTGTTGCCACCAAGTCTTGCTATAGGTCTTTGTAGTCACTTGAGGGTTTTTTACAACCTGCCGTCTCAGAAATCTGGTTGCAGCCATTGATAGCTTCCAATTTCAGCCTGTCCAGGTACTGTATCCACTGTTCCCTTAACTTTGAACTTGTGAACTATGCTTTCAATGGTGTCTCTGGAAACATTCAGTGCCTTTGTTATCTTTTTGTACCCTGTTCCTTGTTTGTGAAGGGCAATTATCTCTTCTCTTAACTTTTTAGACCATTCTTTTGTCTTAGCCATGTTTCTAACATGCAGTCGAACGTGACACTCAACAAACCCCTAGCCAGTTCAGGTATTTCATGTGTTCCAGCTCAAGCACACCTGGTGCAACTAATAAAGCCCTTGAATAGTTGCATCAGGTGTGCTTGAGACAACACCTGTTTTTCATGTTTGTGCTGATGTTCAGGAGTTTGAATAATTTTGGAAATAGAGCAGTTATTGTGATGCACATTTTCATTTGGATTTGGGGAAACCCATTAAAGCATTCATTCTGTTGAGCTTTTTCATTTTCTCTTGTTTGATTTGTTCATTGCAAACAGCTGACAGTCTGTACTCCACTAACAGTCCAAGACACGGTTTAATAGTTAGTCCACCATCCCACTAA
>JACXGM010038967.1:0-10697 GCA_016801145.1 Umbra pygmaea
GAACCTTTACAAGTAATACTACCAAACTCCCTTTATGGGTGGATCACAACCAAAATCACATAGGTACAGGTTAAAATGTGTGACATACATTGGGGTTTCCCCCTTTCCATGAATCTTAATTCATCCCAGGAGGGATGAGAAACCAGCTGTTGAAGGAGTCACTATTTGGATCTTATAAACATTAATTTCCCACTACAGTTGTCTCAAAGACGACAGTAAGAAATGCACTCCACCGCCATGGCCTGTATGCGCACTCACCACGAAAGACTCCATTGCTGAAAAAAAGCATGTTTAAACTTGTTTAAAGTTTGCTGCACAAAATTTGGAAAAGCCAGTGAAATACTGGGAGAATATAGTGTGGTCAGATGAGAGCAAAATGTAACTGTTTGGATGCCATCATACACACCATGTTTGGAGGAGTAATGGCACTGCACATCATGCTAAAAACACCATACCAACAATGAGGTTGGTAGGAACATCATGGTGTGGGCCTGCTTTTCAGCAAATGGTACTGGAAAACTTCACATAATTGAAGGAAGGATGAATGGGCAAATTTACCAAGACATTCTTAACAAAAATCTGCTGCCATCTACCAGGATGATGAAGATGAAACGAGGGTGGACATTTCAGCAAGTCAATGATCCCAAACACACAGCCAAGGAAACTCTCAGTTGGTTTCAAAGAAAGAAAATAAAGCTGCTAGAACAGCCCAGCCAATCACTTGACTTAAATCCCATTGAAAATCTATGGAAAGAACTGAAGATCAAGATTCTTAGAAGAGGCCCACGGAACATTCAAGATTTGACTGTGTGTGTAAAAGAATGGTCCAAAATCACACCAGAGCAATGCATGTGACTAGTTTCTCCATACAGGAGGCATCTTGAAGCTGTCATTACCAACAAAGGCTTTTGTACGAAGTATTAAATGAATATCAGTAAGCATGTTCAATACTTTTTCCCTGTGTCATTTCACATTATTACACAACTTAATTTCTGAACTTATTTGTTTTGGTTTCTTTTTATGTCTATAACACCTTTGGAAATATATTTAAGAAAACAAATGGTGACGTGTTCAATGCTTATTTCACCCACTGTATGAAAGTGTTCCTTTTTTCTAAAATTACAGAAAGAAAAAAATCATAAAAATCTATTTTTTTAGATGCACCTGTATCGTGGTTGTAAACACTCATGAAAATATGAATGTGCTTCATTGGTCATAATTTAAGGTTGGTGTTAAGCTTTGCTGCCTCAGACTACTAGCATTGGCAGTCTGAGGCATAAAGATCTTTGGGAAGGGGCGCTTGAGCAAGATTCCTTTGAATATAATTGGCTCCATCTGTAACCAATCAAACCATCCTACCTATAACCAGTCAAGCTAGAAGCCAATTACATGCCTTGTTCTTCAAAGTTTATTTCTTTGTGCCTCTCGTACACTCATACTCATCAAATGGTAGTAAATGGATTGAGTTAAGCTTCCCGGAGACAAATGTAAATCTATTCATTAACTGCTAGACTGATGTCCATGTAGCTTTGTATCCAAACACAGGTTCATGACTGTAGTAGTTTGTGAAAACCATTTCTACGCTTCTAACAGTCCATTAAATTTACAGACACTCATTGTATTGTAATCGTATTCAAATAAACTGCACTTAGTCATGTTACAAACACCTCTTTTCACACGCATATGTTGCCACAATTACAATTGCTTCAACTTAAAATTTGTAACTTGAGAAACCCGATTGCATCCAGTAGAAGGTTGAATCGTGTCCTAGGCATACCAACGATGGACTAACATAGGGTGGCACAAACTATCGCAACCTGGGAGGGGTGAATGTCGGATATGGCTGTCTTGTCTCTTCGCATTCAAGTGACCTCTTGTGGTAAGTCACCTGTGAGCTCCATCAGGGCTCCATGATCCTAAGTCCCTTTGTACACATTTCCTGGTTGAGCATAATAGCTTAAAATGGTTTTTTTTAATACATTTACAGTCAACTTATATTTCTGTTGTAAATTAATATATAATCTTCCATGTATCTTGTTAATATTTCAAATACAGTTTGAATATTGAACACACCATTTATAGTGCAGGGCGTAAAAAGCATGTCATTCCTTGGATTGACCCTCCTTTGGCAATAACAACCAAACATTTCCTGTAGTTTTACAACGGTCAGAATTACTGTGAATTCAGTAGTAGTCATTAGAGTGAGGGCTTTGTTTGATTATATGAATGAAAAGTAGTGTGATAGTAGTGTGTTTAGTTTTCCTCTTTACAACACACTTTCTGTTGAGCCATATTTTTGGGATGTCTGTTGTGAATCACTCCCTTTCCACAGCAGAAGGTGTATTTTCTGCTGTTGTTTATTTACTTGTGTGCTTTGGTTTATTGTTCTATTGCATCCTCAAACTTCTGTTTAGGTTCAATTGGTGGACAGATGGCCTTACATTGTCATGCAAAATGTCTTGATATACTTGGGGATTTGTTTTTCTGTCGATGATAGCAAGCTGTCCAAACACTGAGGCAGGCAAGCAGCCTCAAACCAGGATGCCCCCTCCACCGTTCTTTACAGTTAAGATGGGCTTTTGATTTTGGTTTGCTGTGCCTTTTATCCTAAAACACATCATTTTTACTATGGATGGTTGAAGCTTTGGTTTCATCTGTACACAGAATATTTTGCCAGTAGCGATCTGGAGCATCCGATTGCACCTTTGCGAAGTTCAGACATGTAGGTTTTTATGTAAATGTTTTACAGTACATATCGTACACTTACCAAATGAGATGTTCACATTTCCCAGCGATTTCTGTAAGTCTTTAGCTGACACTAGGATTCTTTTTATCATTCTACACTGTGTTCTTACAGTCATCTTTCCAGGATGGCCACTAATATGGCCACTATACTTTCTCCATTTATAGAGAACTTACTGTGAACTAAAAATGTAATGATGTGTGTGTTATTAGTTTAAGCAAGCTGTGTTTGTCTATAGTTGTGACTTAGTTGAAGTTCAGATCAAATGTTATAACACATTTATGTACAAATCCAGGGAATTCCAAAGGGTTCACATACTTTTTGTTGCTATTATTTTAATCATTGTCCATTTTTATTTAAAAATATATTTAAACCTCTAATTGTAGTCAAACCATGTCTTTGGCTGTAGTATCAAGAACATGCATTCAAAAAAGCTTCTGAATTTCATTAATTGTATAGTGGAACATGTGTTTCTTTTTTTCTCAATTCCCAAAGAGTTTTTTCATCTGACATCGACAACACACTTATTAGTCATTAGTCAGGAAGAGTAAATAATTGATGAAGCACCCTGTTACGTTGTTGTGGGATTAATGCATATCAAACAGGCTGCAGCAACTCCGTGACTGGTGACTTTTGGTGCCGGTTACACACAGCTCTGCTCTGTTGCGCATCTTGGCACAGTGTCTGGCAGCTGATAGTAGAACCAAGAAGCGAGAGAGGCACGAGAAACCACACCCAGGCGTTGAATTATGAATCTGGGATACAGTGATGTTAGCAGAGCGCCAGCCCTCCAGTCAGCTAAATGGCCAACCTCACACAATCAACTAAACATACCCGCTGATCCCTTTAATGACTTTGGACCAGTGGGCCCTGTTTATTAGAAACCCTATCAGGGTTGGCCCAGCCCCCAAGTCAACAGGGTTTTTATAGCATTTAAATAACACCATTCAACTAATTGGTTTCATGTCCGCACATAAGCAGGCTGTCGTTTCGTTCACTTCAAGACAGCTGATAGTTGAAGACAGGGACATACATATTTAAATGGTTTTGTTTTTCCCCTAGTCTGAATTCACGCTCTGACTGTTTGTTTTGTCTATACAAGTGTCAGAAGAGACAGAAATGGCAGCCTGTTAATGTGCTGACTTGAAACCAATTAGAAGTGTCTTTAGCATGTGACCTCACTGTTATAGAAACTATCCTCTAGTCCACGTTTAATAATTTTACAGTAGCAGATACAGATACACTGCATCTGTGCATCTGTAAAGGCAATTTATCATCTCCATCTGTATGGCAAAATGTGTCGAAATATGTGCAAGCGTTTGGTGTGGCGGTTGTCGTATATAAGCATTTAGTCATCAAATAAATGTATAGAGTCCCGGAGAAGAAGGAGCGAAGACTTTAATGTTGGAAATCCCAGTTTCTGCAGAAAGAACTGGCGATCAAGAATTCTCATATCAGTTATACAGAGAATGACGTCATAACATGAATTTATTTGTGATAAAATACTGACCTTTTAGACGGGATTAGTTTGAATTTTTACCAATAGTTGCCTTTGGATTCAACATACATTCACCCGGTTTATGGCGACAGTCTTATGTAAAATATTCTTTCCAGGCACAAATGGCTGCCTGCATTATCACCTCTTAGCTGAGACAGAAACCTCTAGGCAAACATCAGCATTTGGCTACACCGGCGGGGAACCTGACTTCGAAAGACCCTTGTATTCTTTATTCAAATTTTACTCCGTCGGCCGCATTCCTACATACTCCTATTCACATTAACACCGTCAGCCGCATTTTTTCCCCATGGACATCTTACATTTCCCTGTGAACAATTCATTCATAATTACATAGAATCATTTTCCACCATCTCAGAATAACTGGTCTCACTATATAATTTCCACAGGGTCTATGGCTGTCAAAAGTACTCCAAACACATAGGGTAACATCTTAAAGAAAAAGCACTTCTAGACACAATATCATTTAGTAAGTTGATCTTGGTCATTGAACAGAGGTTCTGCATTGCTTATACAGAATTCTCAATGCAATGAGCAGGATACTCTTTTCCTCAATATTTGTTGCTACATTTTATTGCATTTCCCTCAAAACCATTTCTATACGATGTCTATTTTCTACAAATTTTTATTGATCATCACTCTGTAGTAGGGAAATTCTCCTACATGGTTGACTCCCATTTCGGCCACTTTCTGTGCACTTCCTCTCTGTCCCCCTCAACACGCCTCTCTCCTTAGCCTCTGCTTCATCCTGCCCTTATAATTAAATATCCAATTGTAAAAATATCCACAAAATAAATATTTAAATAAATAAAAGTGTGTTTATTTAGAATTGTTATAATCGTAAGCCGGTTGTATGTATAAATTCCCTCGCTGTCAAAAGGAGGGATGCTATCCCAGGTAAAAAAAAGTATATTTAAATATACTTGAAATGTATTTTATTTATCCTAAATATACTTCTAATATATTATTTTGGTATATATATTTTGAAAGTATACTTAAAATATACTTAAATATATTGAATACATACTTATAGTTAAACATAAGTATACTAGAAGTATAATACTGGAGTATAACTTTTTTTTACTTGGGATGCCACATGTATGGCAGTGTAAGTGGAAGGGAAACCAAGCAAGGTGTATGGTTCTGTGGTTTAATGAACCTTGTTGCATGTAGAAGCATTTAACAAATGAAATAACAAGTCCATAGAACGCGTAACGAAATCTACAGAGCGTACGCTATCTTTATCTAATACACATGTACTCTACTACGACTCTTAATAGTGGACAAGGCACAAACCGCAGAGAATGTCAAACATCCGTCAAATACAGCAAGTCAGGAAACCAAACGCACAGTACATAGGCACTATCATAAAACAACAGTAACTTAGACTGGATATATAACTGAACACTACATAACTAAATATACACAATAACCAGAACTCAAGGCATATATACATAATTATACAATGAGTCCATATCTCAGTTCAATGGCACACAACCCCACTCTGAGATGGCGTGACATGCTAGAATGTTTTGCTCGCATCAAACTGCCCTTACCAATACCTGGCTACCCAAACTGCTTACTTCGGCCAATTGAAAAAGTCTTAGATGGGCATGTGGCGAACAACCAAACCCTTATCTATCCCAAACATGTATTCTATCAAACTCAGGAAAATCTGATCCTGTCATACCATTTCACTGCACATAGACATCTTTTAGTGGTTCAACTGTGTACACTGCCATGTAATGTCAGTTCACCTTTTGCTTTGTTAGCAGTGTTTGGTGAAACCAAAGCCATGTTGCATGCTGTACTATATAATTGAGTTTGTATTATAGCTTATCTGGGTGTGTGCTATAATGCAGAGTGGCCAGTTTGTTTGTTTGTAGCTGGTTGCTGTGCAGCAACATTTGTACGCTTCATGTACCATGGAGAGGGAAGCAGGACAGGTTACGATGGTCGTGGACTGGACCCTGAGCTTTTTCTTGCTGCTGGTTACATCTGACAGACTGTGGGTAAAGGTGCCTGTTTGAGTTTTAGTTCAACTGTTATTTTACCAGGCAAGTTGACTGAGAACAATTTCTCATTTGCAGCAACGGCCTGGGGAAAGGGAGGGAGAGGAGGGGGGGAGGGGAATGAATGAGCCAATTGAAAGACAGGGATGATGAGGTTGCCGTGATGGTATAAGGGCCAGATTGGACATTTGTCCAGGACACCGGGGTTAACACCCCTACTCTTACGAATAGTGCCATGGGATCTTTAGTGACCACAGAGAGTCAGGACACCAGTTTTAAAGTCTTATCCAAAAGACGGCACCCTATGCAGGGCAGATGTCCCCATCTCTGGCCCGGGGCATTGGAAATGATCTTTAGACCAGAGGGAAGAGTGCCCCTACTGGCCCTCCAACACCACTTCAGCAGCGCTGGTCTCCCATCCAGGGAGTAACCAGGCCCGACCCTGCTTAGCTTTATAAGCAAACCAGCAGTGCAATACAGGGCTCTATGCTGCTGAGTGGGAGTGTTGAGTGCTGCAGTCGAACCATGAAGTCTACAGAAATAGAGCTTCTGTAAAGTCTGATATATTACCCTCAAACTGTACCCTGCCCTGATATGACCCGTGTTCCTCCAACCTGCCCTTTAGCCTCTCTTTGTCATCAAGACGCTAATGGAACATGGAGAGCAGCCACAGCTTCATTGTCCTTATGAGAGGAGATCCATTCTACTGCCGGCTGTTACTAATATGTCATGACCTGAGCCACTCTGATAGAGGTTCGCTGAGTTAGAGTCCATGATTAGTTAACAATCACCAAGTGTGGCTTCTACCTTTAATACTGACGTTCAGTGATGTGCCCAGCACATGCCTATGTTAGTTTGGAATATCAAACAGGTGCATTCCCGGTTCTTCAGGCATATTGAGCCTCATTCCAGAGGGCTCCTTAGCAGCCGCCGAAGAGCATGACCCGTTTAGAAGATACCCCGGTCCACCAGCAGCTGCCATGCGTTAGCGGGAGAAGGAGGGGCAAGTACGTAACCTAAGGAACAATGGCAACAGATGGCAAAGAGGTGCAATCGTCACAGTTCGTACCACAGGGTGTCACTTAACAGGACCGAAGACACGAACTGCACTGAAAACAGCCTTCCGGAAGAACATCTTTGAATGCTCACTAGGGCCTCTTTGAACAATAGACATGGCTCTGTATTTGCTCAATAAAGCCTACTGATGCACTGGCACATACACAGCAGGTTGCTTGATCGAATCCAAGGTGAATAATCTGTCGATCTGTTAAAACGGCAGGTAACTAACTGCACGACGCAGCAGCTTCCCACACCTCCCTCAGCTTTGGGACACTTGTTCATATGTTGAAGGCGCACATGAATGCGTGGGAGAAGAGGGTCATTTAGGATTTTTACCACATACACATGCGCAGAAACACATGCACTTGTGCGCACACGGCGTGTCTCAGTTCTGTCACGTTGCTGCCCAGACACACCAGAACGACACAGGGCTGTAGGTTGGTGGCTGTCTCTGACCCAAGAGCTCCAAATACATTACTGGGTTTCCTGAGAAAGGAGATCTCGGAGAGGACGTCATGGCTTCAGCACACTGAGGGAACTGGAGACAAGAAGAGAGACAGGGAGGTAGTGATAAGAGGGATCTACATGACCTCCTGATCTTCTCTGTATTGAGATAGCAACAATGGAAGCTCTTTATCTCTATTCAGCAGAGGGGAGAATAAAATTGTTTACTAGACATAGTCTACTGTAGCCTAAGAATATAGATGGAAAACAGGAGAGGAGATATACCAGTCTCAAGCAGATGACTGGACCGTATTTGCTCTCTTTTGTGTGGCGGCTATTTTTTTTTTCTTTTACGTCCGGGTGTGTGTTTTTTTCCCCTTTCTCTGTGTAATTATACGCTTTTAAAAGTCAGAGCGCTCCTCTTGAATTTCAATCAAGAGGCTTCAAAGTGAGCAGCTTCATAGCTGAAGGGAATCAAACAGGGATGGGCTCTGCTGGAGATACTTGACTAGACCCTGACCACAGCCAACTTATCCTAATCCTCAATCTAAACCTAATCTTAAATCCTGAAATTCCCCCATCCCTTATAGCTTTTCCCGCTGGCTCGCTGCAATGTAATTTAATTTATTACATTACTTCAATCTCCGGCCCTTTCTCTGTACATTTAGTGGAATGTATTGTCATCATAATTACAGTCAGTACCACCTAACACCATGTGAAATCAAGCAGTTGGGTGCAGAGATGCAGTCAGACTATGAATAGGCCGGGGCACGAGCGGCAATAGATAACGACATGTGATGATGGCCCATGATGCTGTTCACCTTTCGGTAATGACACAGATGGGACAATGGACCCATCAGTCACAAAAGCACCCCATTTCCGGCTGGACTCCTTCTGAGAGCACGGTGGCTCTCTGGGCTCTCCATCAGGACCCCCCCGCCCACCGGGGCCTTTGTATCTCCAGCTGCACATGGATAAAAAGGCCTGTTTAACCCTCCCTCACCCCACCCAGTCCATCTGACAGTTTAACGGCTGCCTGCCCATCACTTTGTTCTCAGCACGTTCATTTCTTCATCGAGCTGGGTGACACTCGCCCTCCATTACGGGTCACAGTCACTCTGTCAGCAGGTGGCAGCAGCCTGTCCTCCCTACACAGATGACCCCCCCCTTTAGATGATGTGACCTTTACGTCTGGATTTTTAAAACGATGTTTTTACGCAACAATGTTTCTGTGGATCGATTAATAATTGTAAAAGAAACGTTAAATATCTATTTGTGCCGGTGTCCTTTCTGTCTTGTGTAGGTGGTAGTTCTGATGGATCCTTCAGAGAACCCAGACGATATCCTGCGTGCCAACCGCTCCCGGGAGAAGACCTACATGTTCGATGTGGCGTTCGACTACTCGGCCACCCAAGAACAGGTGTACAGGGCCACAACCAAGGGCCTGATCCAAGGCCTCATATCTGGGTACAACGCTACCGTTTTTGCTTACGGACCCACAGGTTGGTCACAGCCACCGTACACTCAAATCTTAATTTTGTGTTTGTGTGTTTAATTGTCTGCCTGTGTTTGGGTGTGTCTGGTGGCTCAGTGGTTAGGGAGTCAGACTTGTAAACGGAAGGTTTCCAGTTCAATTCCTGAGTGGGCCAAGTGTCGTGTTTCCCTTGAGCAAGACACCTTACCCTATGTTGCTACAGGTGATGTCACTGAACCCATTTACTGTAAGTCGCTCTGGAGAAGAGTGTCTGCTAAATGACTCAAATAACTAACTGTTCTGTGGGTACCAGCTGGTCCCGAGGAAAGAGGTTTAGGGTGTGACTATATCTTGGGGGTTATTTTAATATTATGCATTACTAGTTAGGATTAGGCATTCGTTGTGTTAGGTTAAGACATACAGTTAAGGCTAATGGGGTTAAGGTTAGGGTATAGGTTAGGTATAGGGAACATGGATTTCTAGGTTTCTATTCCCACAAGGTGAGCCATCACTCACTCCTTTTGCTGTTCACAGGGCTGGGTTAGCCTCTGTACCACCCACGGGGCACCAGGGATGACAATACCCAAGAAATGATTCACGGGGGGTTGGGCAATCCTGATTTTGTCATTATATTTAACGATAATGCTTCTTTTGCTCATTACAGTGACATATTCCAAATCATTAATTATAAACAATTTTCCCTTATCCACAGCTTGAATGATGTGGTTCAAGATTGTAATTCTGCTGAAAGTTTACAAGGGGATGGGGGAGGAGTCTGGCATGTTGTCTCAACCTGTTTTTAATAGGATAACAAGAAATTATGTCATGGAAGGCACCTGACTGCCGAGAAACAGGTCTCAGACAGACAGTCCCTACTGTACCTAGAAAAACAAAAACAATCCCTACCAGCTTCTGTGTCGCTCTCCCTGTAGACTCTAATCTCTACTCATCTCTAATTAAACTCAGTGTGACAGTGTGTCCTCTCCTCCACCGCCAAAACAGGCACGCCTTCAGGAAAAAGGCCTTAAATGGGGTTAAGCTTCCACCTACACAGTCCTATAAGGAAAACGTCATCCAGCAACTGAATGAAACATACATTTACTCTGAATGAAACATACATTTACTCTGAATGAAACATACATTTACTCTGAATAACTGAAATGAAATCGATTGATCTTGAAATATGTGATAAAATGGTCTATTGACATCAACAAAAACAAAACTGCGTCCTGAAAACAGTAAATGAACACCAGGGGCGGACTGGCCATCGGGAGGATCGGGAGTTTTCCCGAACGGCCGGTCCATTCCGGGCCAAACGGGCCGTCACATTTTACTTTGACGGCCGGTCGGACATATTAAAACAAGTGAAAGTAGGCTAAAATGGACAGGCTGTTGCATCCGCAAAACTGCGCTCTGGCCCGGCCGTCAAATCGAGAGAGAGTTCCTCTA
>JACXGM010038968.1:0-10697 GCA_016801145.1 Umbra pygmaea
ACCTAAACAACGATCAATATTAACCAAATTTCTCTCTCATATTGCTCATCATAACCACTGAAAATTATAAAAACAACTAACCCAAATTCCAATTATTTTATATTTGTTTTATTTTGCTGATCCGAAAAATGATCCGATCCGTGACTCTGATCCGAAAACCGATCCGATCCGTGAGTTTCATGATCCGTTGCACCCCTATCTGGAACCATAACCCCCCCCCGGCCTTCTTGATTAATGCCGTCCTTCCAGTCATAGTCCTCCTCATCCAAGGATTACACATCAAAATCCCCCTGTGGGTATGCCTCCATACCAACTCAGCTCAGAACCACGTAGCATCCCCCCTTAAAATTTGATCCGGTGAAATTAGTTGTCTTTTCTTCTCAATCAAGTCATGGCTGAGAGTACCCCGAAGTACGCCTTGAGACATAGTTCAATGACCGACAGTGAGACAATGCAAACACAGGGACTAAATGCATTAGTTAATGAATATATGAATGAATGAATGAATGACAGCTGGGAATGGTGAAAGACTAACCAGACTGGTGATTGGTGGATGGTGATGTCATGTAATTGTTCTGGATAGATGGCACATGTAACAGATCAGTTAATCAAATCAAATCACCCTCTCTAATGGCCTGAGCCGTGACACTGGAAAACCTACTGTTTATATTTGGGATCTATGGGAGTGTAAATTATTTGTCAGCTTTTCATTCTTAGTAGTCAAAAGAATGTGAAATATGGCATAAATTAGAGTGGCATCTCTGACTTTAAATCAGCCAATTTAGCTAATGGCCTACATTTTTTTAAATCATAATCAATGAGTTTTAATGAAGTAAGAACTGTGTTGTTATGCAACAGCTCAGTGGCTGACTAAATGTAGTTTCTCTTCAGTAAGTATTTGCTTGAGAATGCTGTTAACATTTCTAAATTATTAAAAAAGGTACAAAAATTATATTTTCATCCCTTGGCCGAAACAAAAACCTTGTTCCTGCTCTTAGGGTTAAGCGTACATGGAGATGGTGAAAATAAGAAAAGGTCAGAAGTTCGAGTCCAGACCAGTTGCTATGACGAGAAATACAATTTCCAGCCAACTGCTGTCCTAAATTTAGCTACAGTACAGTAAATCCTCTTCTATAAGTGTCAGTGTGCATCGTGGATGTGCAGCCGTGTCCAATTATTTATTAGTCCTTTTCAGAATCTGTTTAATGGTGTCGGTGGACATATCAGCCTTTAGATAAAATAATCTCTCTACCCCACACCAAGTTAGTCCTTGGGCAAGACACTTTACCCTAATTGTTCTTAGGTCGTTGCTGTAAATAAGAAATTGTTCTTAGTCAACTTACCTGGTTAAATAAAATAAAAATAAAATAAAAAAAGAAAGTCCTCAGAGTCAGACATCTTTCAGCTTGTTTATTTCTATGGAGTATCTTTCCTTTATCCACTCTCTCTCCTCTGTATCAATCAGATAAATCTGCTGCTCTTTCTTCTCGCTGCAAGCTTGCAGTCCCCCTCTGGGTAGCTAGCATGCGTAGTTGCCCCCCGGCCAATATTGGACACATTTAATGTTTACAATAAAATGTGTAAAATACAATCCAACATTCACTGCATTTTTTTATCTCCCTCCATACTTTTTTACAGATTTAAATATTCATAATTAATCTGACGCAGTGTTAGTGATAATAAGATTTCTTTATCCCTCCTTATCATCAGAAGGCCGGCAGAGGAAGTGAATGCTAAATTGTCTCTCTAGTTGCTCAGCTTGCTACAGCAGTTTGGATTTAAGCAGACAGAGAAACAAATAAGACTGATCCCTCTGCCCTGATATCTTATGAGAACTGATAATGAAAATTTACTCTGCAAAGAAAGATGCCTGCAACCCTAGCTTTACTTTCTCATTCTAGTGCTTAGCAAACTCCTTTGTGTTTCCTCCTTTTTTCATTGTTTACACTGTAATTTGTACCCCTCTCATCTAAATTCCCTCTCTGCCTCTATGTCTCGCTTCCTCTCTCTTCAACTCTCTAACACACAGATCACCCAGACCCTCCATCAGAGCTCTCCCTCGTCAGCTTCACCCATGACTCTGTAACTCTACAATGGATCCCAGGGTTCGACGGTGGCTTGGATCAGAGGTTCCGTGTCAGGTGACTGAGTACTGACTACAATGTGGCCAAGCATGATTTGTACAATACAAGGTATTTCCTACATACAAAGGGCCATCTCTACACAGCAAAAATCATAGTGTACATAAGTCTCTATGAGAGTACATATAACACTGGTTTCGGGGTGTATATATGTCAAAGAGTTTGGTGTTCAACGAACACTCTCAAAAACGTAAAATATGCTTTCCAACACCTGCAGAGTAATCCTGGAACCCTAAGGGTGTAAAAATTAAGCATTTTGTAGAGTTTAGTATTTACACTAGAAGATTGAAAATATGTAGAAAACACAAATTAAAATCCAACTGAAAGGATATCCAACAGTTGTAAATTATCACCCACAACCTGCATTCAATATGACTGCAATGGTGAAGTACTCATGAACTGCACAAGACTAGTGAAACTACATAAACTGGAACACTTATCTCAGTAATGGTTGCAATTAAAAGTTAAAGCTTTAAGATTAAGCTTTGTTTTAGATTTGAAAACAGAAAATTACTATTATGTATTATTGTTTAATAATTACACATAAAATAATCAATTAATGAATGCACAAAGCAGAAAATAGATAAAAACAAACAATTCTGATAAATAATCATGCAGCAAAGCATTCTGGGAATTAGTGATGTTTTGCCCACATAGAGCATAAGCAGCGTTGCCAACACTACCACATACTGTATAAAGTCTCAGGGGAGTTAATCACCTCAGAAAGGACCCTACACTGACACTGTACTAACAAACAATACCACAAAGATTTATGATTTATTATTCTACACTGAGAAGTGTAAAAAATTGTACTCCGATCATCAATACACTGGATTTTCTACACTTTGGCATTTGCTGTGTAGCTATGTTTGATTTGGTTGGTTGGCCTGCAACCTCAAAAGCAAAACATTTACTTAACATTTTAAAATATTAAATATTACGATACATTTATAGCAGTTGTACAAATATTGTCATGGGACATACTGTAGAGTACATACAATGCTGATTTTTTATGTAACTTCGACAGCTAAAAACCTGAAGCATTTTTGCAATGGCGAGAAAGCAGTTAAGGCCAGAAACAAGAGCATAGGAACTTTTACAGACAGGCAATGTGCCCCGCTCAGTAAGAACAATTTGTGAAAAATATATGTTGTGTTCCACCCAATTTTAAAATTGTTCCTACACCCTTGACCACCACAGGCAAAATTTTAGACTCCCAAAATGGATCATATATTGACCATATGACACGTGTAATTGACAAAGAAGGCACTGGAAGAGGGAACAGAACAGCAGAGACAGGGTCAGGGAACCCGGTTGGAATACCTGTGCCTCACTGCAGTTGCAATCAGCATGAATCTGACGAATGTTCCTCTGAAGATGGACATGGGCAGCAACCCAAACCTGCCCAGTGTTGCGGAACCACTTGTCAACAGTGGGCTCCAAGGAGCCAGGGCCGGCTAGTACCAAAGGACGCATTGAAAGGGGGTGAGCCCTGTGGAAGATTGAATGAGGGAATTCTGTATATATTCTGCCCATGGAAGAAACCTTGGCCACTCACCCTGCCGTTCCTGTCAGTGGTGGCAGAGTAGGATCCTCCCAACTCCTGGTTTACTCTCTCCACCTGCCCATCAGACTGAGGCTGAATCCGGGAAGTGAGGCTGACCACAGCCTTCCATACTTGGGAGATGAATTGAGGACCATGTTCTGACACAATGTCCTCCAGTAGTCCGTAGTTCTATAAGACCTGCTGGAACAGGGCCTCGGCCAGGTCGCCGAGGGAAGACTAGTTAATGGAAGGAAATGGCAGGCCTTGAAAACATGTGTTGTTTCCGATCGGGGGAGGTTGGTGACAAAGTTTATGGTGACAAAGTTTTATAGAAAAAGGCACAGGGATAAAATTTATCTGGCTTACCTTGCCACTGAGCAAGGACCATGCCCACACCCATCTCAGAGGCATAAACTTCCAGAACGAAGGGGCGTGAGGGTCAGCTGCAGAGTTAATTCCAGCTTTGGTGGTCCACCCTTGAGGAGAGAGCACAGGCAGTTCTGCAGGTAGGCCCTTGATGATGGTGGGGATTTGGAAGAGGTTGTAAGCACTCCTCAGGTTCAAAAGGTACCAGGCCCTACGCAGCTGTTCGATGGCTGATGGCACCGGAGGGAGGGGTTACCGGTACTTGGTGGTCATGGCATTCAGCCCCATACAGTCAATGCAGGGCCAAAGTCCTCCATCCTTGTTGGCCGTGAGGACGAAGCTGGTGGTAACAGAGGAGTGTTGGATGAACTCTTGCAGCAGAAACTCCAACACAAAATGTACAAATTAACATTTTTGAAAGATGTCACCCTACGCAGGGCTGATGTACCCATCACTACCCTGAGGCATTTGGAATGATCTTTATCCCAGAGGGAAGAGTGCCCCACTACTGGCCTTCCAGCAGCACTGGTCTCCCATTCAGGGACTAACCAGGCCTGACCCTGCTTAGCTTTAGAAACAAACCAGCAGGGCAATACAGGGCTCTATGCTGCTACAATTCTGGAAAATGACAGCACTGGAGGATAATGGAGGATAATGGGTTCCTGGTAGTTTCACGTTTAAGTCTTCTCAAATCTTTGACAGTTAATTTGTGTCTTTCTTGCAACCCTGTTGACTATTTGCAACATAACGCTTGAAGGTTCTGTGATCACGCCCCAATGTCTTAGCAATTTCAAGAGTGCTGCATCCCTCTGAAAAATCTTTTACAATTTTTGACTTTCCTGAGTCAGTTAAATCTCTTTTTTGGCCCCTAATGCCTGAGGAACAGAAGCTGCCTAATAATTATGCACACCTTGATATAAGGTGTTGATCTCCTTGCTCTACACCTATCGTCATTACACAAATACACATCACCTGATATGTTTAAATCCAATAAGCATTCCACTTAATACAGCTTGGAGTTGGAACATATGCATAATATTTATGATATGGTCAAAATTCTGACTTACTTAATTGTCCACACTGTGTGAATGTGACTTTTAGCTGAGATTTCAAAATAAGAATACTGCTACTAAATGTACTAAATGCCATCATGTATAAATAACAAATACAACTCAAATTAACTTTCATTTATGACATTGCTCTTAGAAAATGTAGACACATTTTTATGTAAACAACATAATGGCAACAGTTACACCTTGACCAAGATAATGACCCTGGACACTTTGACAATTAGCATGATGCCCCTTTAGATCTGGTACCAGGAAGAAATAGTTAAAGTTACATTTATGTAATTTAAAATCATTTTTGGCTATTCATATTACACTGAAACATCCAAGATACTAAACATAATCTTCACAACTACAAAACAACCACAGGATTCCTCAACAAGTTCACATTGAGATTAAAGAAAGTAATGCTGTTGTATAGAAAATCTTAAATTAGAGCTCAAACTGAGAAAATTGTATTCTGCGATGAACTGCATCATAAAAAAACAGCACATATATCGGTCCTTAATAGGCATTTTATGGAGAAGACTGGGTGAGACGTCAATTCTAGTTCACTTGTTCCAAGTTTGAGACCATCCATGGACTGACTCAGATACTGTTGATTGACAGGTACCGTTGGACTGGCTCTCTGAGTTTGCTCTATGTGGATGTGTTCCCTCCGACAGCGAACATATTTACTGTGACAGGCCTGTCCTCTTCCACCAAATACAACTTCTCAGTCAACGCACTCAACTCCATTGGAGAGAGCAGCTACGCAGACAACAACACAGTACTCACAGTCACCACTGCGGGTCAGTATAGAGCAGGTTCACAGCATGACCTCTGTGTCCTAAGAGACTAACAATGGTTTGTTTGACAATGGGTTGGACTACTTCCTAGTTGGCAGAGAGCAGGTTGTGTCTAAGACAACAACGTACAGTATGCCCCATCTGTAAAACCTAAATGATTTTTTTACTGTTATTTTACAAGTTAATTTGGCTCTGGACACACTATTTTCTTGCAGCAATGACAAGGGAAAAATTAAGTGTGTTGGGATTTAGTAATTGAGACAAATAGAAGCTGTTGATGGTTAGGTAGCCATGTTAGTATGGAGGCTGTATTATACTTTTGGCAATGACACAATGGTTAACAGTCATGTTTTATAATCAGTGCAATGGGATCTTTAGACTGTAAATGTATGCTTCTAGGTGTAAATCATGCAAATTCACTAGATTACTTCAATTTTGATTTGGGAGGGTTTGTGTTTTGATTAGCAAGTGAAGCACATTCACATTTAGTAATTTTCTTCATTTTGACTGAAATATTTTATCCTGTCATTGGTTGGAAGTCCTGTCACCTCTTTTTGTTGGTGAAGACGGTGAGCATTGATTACAGAAGCTATCAAACCCAATGGTTATTGGTATGTATCACCCATGACCTCTGTCTTTGTTTCCCAAAGTGAACTGTTAAAACTCTGTGAGCACAGCATCTTCTATTTTGTAGAGGCAAATGTTTCATTGCGCGACGAGACAGGTATATCCCAGTCTTTATTTAGACCAGTCAGAAGAGTGATTTCACACAAAGGAACCAACCCTGCTTAGCTTCAGAGAAAAGCCAGCAGTGGGATACAGGCTGCTATAATACTGGCCACTATGTCAAAAGGGATGTAATTTGAGATTTGACCCAGGTGTATGTTAAAGTGTACATCAGCCCTCATGCATTGTTTACCTTGTTTATTTTACTCAGAGTCTGAAGGAGGAGTTCAGGTAGACGATGGATTGGACACTAAAGGTATGCTTATCATTTAAACCCAAGACTAAGGAAATATGATATTTTATGCACTCATAGGAGTTTTAGTTATTGAATAGTGTTCTCCAGGCAGATTCAAAACGGACCTCAGATTCCACTTACTTTTGATGGATAATTAGGATTTATATACATATTTAGCACAGGATTACATTTTAACAGTGCAGTGTGGTTAAGGTTAGGATTAAGGTTATTTGTAAGGTTAGATATGATTAAAAACTGAGAAAACCATGCTCATGTGCACATTTCGGATGTCATGTGAGGTCCGCCCTCAGTTTCGAATCAACCAACCAAATGGTTTCTGCCTCCAAGGCAGATCTGCCTGGAGAACACTTTTCAATACCTGAAACTCCTATGAGACAATTTGCACAGTAGCTTGTTTCATTTGGCTAGATTGTGTAAATGTATGCACCTCCAAGGCCCTTAATGTTTGCTTTCTGGTAGTCATGGCAGCCATGTTCATAAACGTTACCTGCTTTTTAGTGTGTTAGTCATTCCTCAATGAAGGAAATAATAGACAGGTGGAGTCTGCATCAATATCAGCTTTCATACTAATAATCACTTTCCATGCCATGGGGGATAATCAATATTCTACTCGTGTTCATGATTCTCCTCAAAGCAGAAGTGAGTGTGTTGTCGCTGTATCAGACAGTGACATTGGCAGTGGTTGGGGGAGCATTGCTGCTGGCCCTCAACTGGCTGGGCTGCTTCCTGTGTCTTAGATGGAAGAAAAAGTGGGTCCAGACAGGTAACTGTGGCAATACCATTTTAAAGACTCTTTAGTCTTTCATCAGTGTCTCAGCAACCTCCCTACACAGTTTGCCACTGAAAAAATGCGTCTGAATCTTAATGCCGCTATCACTTCTTTCTTTTTTTCCTCCCTCTCACTCACTCATTCTATGTCCTTCTTGTGTCTCTCACCATCGCTCTTGCTTCTTTACCTCCAAACCTTCTTCCAGCTCCTTCTACTTCCCTCTACAACTACCCTTCCATTATTGTACTTCTTCCTTCTGTCTTTCCCTTTATGTGATTAACGTCTCCTCTCTCTTTACCTGGTGCTCCTCTCAAGCCTTCGTCCCCACACACCATCCACTACTTTATTTCTTTCTCCATTTTCTGTCTCTTCCATTCTGTGGCGTCTTTTACTAACCCTCCCCAAATTCTAATCCCCACTCATTCATCTCTCCCACTGTCTGCCTCCATCCCCCCTCCCTCTTTCCTCTAGTGAGCAAAAAAAGTGTTTCGGATGGGAAGACGAGTGAAGGAGATGGGTGAGTCAACATCTTACTCCATGTGAACCCAGGCTACCCAACACCCACGTCAGTCCCGTTGATATAGATTGTTTGTCTAATCCGATTTAGAGGTCTTACTCCTGCCTTACGGACAAACTAAACTTAGCACCCAAAACTATTACGTAATATAACTAGCAACAACAGAATAACATATCCAGCAGATGATGCAATGTAAAAGACAGAATATGAATGCAATTAGGGGGAAAACCAAAAGAACAAAAACAGGTATAGGGGCATAGCAGTATGTGGTGCAGGCCCTTGAAGGTTTGGTGCAGGCCCCTCAATAGCCACTAAACAGGACCCATGAGTATAGGTTTTATGTGAATAGACCTTGTAATTCACAGTAGTCAAACCATTTCCATGGAGGGCTTGGTGTATGCTGGTTTTTCCTTTTAATGGTAGCCCAATTAAAACCTAGATAAAAACGTGAGGGAGGATCCCGGCCAATTAGTGACCTAATCAATCAAGTACCAGTTTGAAACCTACAATATGTTCTATTCATTTTCACAAAAACTCCTTCCAGTCACAGTTTTACTTTTGTCTTTCAAATAATTTTTGTCACTGCATCACAGTAACCAAAATACAGCATGTGCATTTTATATTTTATATACATTTTTGTTTAAATAAAATTGCACCGATAGTTTAAATATACATGTTTTTATTGAAGCGCAAAGACTTAATTATGCAAATCATGTCCAACTATTTTTTTTATTCTAAGACTTGCTCTGTTTGTCACAAGCTCGTCAGGATGCAAGGACAACAGCGAAGGTTGACAGAAAATAAACGTTGTTTAATATATGCAAAATCACTTCATGAAGCCAATAAGCTACAAGGAGCTAAAATGTTTCCCTGACAGCAAAACTGACACCTGACACAAACGCAACATAAGAACAATGAAGTACTAGATGAAATAGCAAACACAGGACTCATCAGGACAATAATGATGGTGAATTCAATACAGCTGTGTTTTTGCTAGATTGCTAGAGGTCTATAAGCCAACAATGTACAAGTGATACACTTGTTATAATTAGACATGCAAGTGAATGGTATAATCAGAGTCTGGATAAACAGTAAAACACACAGTTAACAGAGAATGGGCTCAGATGCCTAAGCCTGCTATGGCTATCAGGAGGGAGACCGATATGCTATTCCAGAACTGGAGGATCTTTCTTGCATGAATATTCAAATTAGTTAGAATAAACATTAAATGACTCACAGATAGCTGTAAAGATGTTTTAATGTAAGCATAAAAGTTATGCTCAAAAAAAGAAAAGCGAAAAACTAGAATAATGAAGAGGTAACTAACATATACGCGTTTGGGCTCCAACATCTTGGAATGTAGAGTAATGTGGTGATGAGGTAGGCCTATCTGGTGTGGGTGGGGTTATAAAGGGGAGTTGGGGCCTCTGATTGATTTGTGTTTTCACAAGGGCCCATCACAATCTAGTTGCACCCCTGGCTTGTGCACCTATATCTAGCTTGTCCTAAGGATTGAGGTAAAGTTCCATAGCAGGTGTGACTGAGTGATGGGAGGAGCTGTACAGACAATACATGGCAATGCAATGCTCTCCTAAATTGACTTTTGTACCCTCATAAAATCACTTACAAACAGGAACCTTCTATACACTTCTAATCCCACTGGTCATAAAATGAACTGAAAAATATGATACTTATTAGGCTCTAAAAGTGTTACAGATTTCTTTTTAAATGATTGTAGCTATGTAGCTATAAAGTTTTATATGAAATGGGCTAAGACTGGGAACAACAGCCATGTCTGAATGACCTGACAGAATTTACATCAATAACAACCAGCAAGGTTAAAACAAAAGACTTCATAAAAGAGCAAATGGCAACAGTTTAACACCTTGAGCAACAGTAAAACTGGGGGAGGGGGGAGGTTACCAGGCATGGTTTACTCATACAGGGCTGATGAAGAAGCTCTAGTAACGAACATATCCTTTTTATCAGGTTAGTGTATTTATGAGGGGGACAGTATCTCCTGAAATTGTGGGAGATCTCAGACAAATCAGAACATGTCCAAATACAAATATAAAAGGACATGCTGCTCTAAATTCAAGTGTAGAAACAAAATGGTGCAAGCATGCAAAATAAAATTGCAGCTATGAAACAATTTGCATATGAACTGATTCAATGCTTTTAAGACTTGGGTTCAATTCTGTGTACCACTTGTATGCAAATTATTCTAATACTTATTCCATAATATTACTTTGAATAAACAATATTTATGTAAATTGTCAAAATGAAGCATCTGCATATCTGATACAAAATGCTAAAACCTGACTCTAAGCTAAGACCTGACTCTAAGCTAAGACCTGACTCTAAGCAAAGAGCTGACTCTAAGCAAAGAGCTGACTATAAGCAAAGAGCTGACTATAAGCAAAGAGCTGACTCTAAGCAAAGAGCTGACTATAAGCAAAGAGCTGACTCTAAGCAAAGAGCTGACTATAAGCAAAGAGCTGACTCTAAGCAAAGAGCTGAC
>JACXGM010038969.1:0-10734 GCA_016801145.1 Umbra pygmaea
TGAAGAGGAACAATGTGGATTCCGTCCTGGTCGTGGAACAACGGATCAGCTCTTTACTCTCGCAAGGATCCTGGAGGGGGCCTGGGAGTATGCCCATCCTGTCTACATGTGTTTTGTGGATTTGGAGAAGGCATATGACCGGGTCCCCCGGGAGATACTGTGGGAGGTGCTGCGGGAGTATGGGGTGAGGGGGTCCCTTTTTAGGGCCATCCAATCTCTGTATGACCAAAGCGAGAGCTGTGTCCGGGTTCTCTGCAGTAAGTCGGACTCATTTCATGTGAGGGTTGGTCTCTGCCAGGGCTGCGCTTTGTCACCAATCCTGTTTGTAGTATTTATGGACAGGATATCGAGGCGTAGTCGGGGTGGGGATGGGTTGCAGTTCGGTGGGCTGAGGATCTCATCGCTGCTTTTTGCCGATGATGTGGTCCTGATGGCATCATCGGCCTGTGACCTTCAGCACTCACTGGATCGGTTCGCAGCTGAGTGTGAAGCGGCTGGGATGAGGATCAGCACCTCTAAATCTGAGGCCATGGTTCTCAGCAGGAAACTGATGGAGTGCCTACTCCAGGTAGGGAATGAGTCCTTACCCCAAGTGAAGGAGTTCAAATACTTTGGGGTCTTGTTCGCGAGTGAGGGAACAATGGAACGGGAGATTGGTCGGAGAATCGGCGCAGTGGGGGCGGTACTACACTCATTGTATCGCACCGTTGTGGTGAAAAGAGAGCTAAGCCAGAAGGCAAAGCTCTCAATCTACCGGGCAGTTTTTGTTCCTACCCTCACCTATGGTCATGAAGGCTGGGTCATGACCGAAAGAACGAGATCCAGGGTACAAGCAGCCGAAATGGGTTTTCTCAGGAGGGTGGCGGGCGTCTCCCTTAGAGATAGGGTGAGAAGCTCAATCATCCGTGAGGATCTCAGAGTAAAGCCGCTGCTCCTTTGCGTCGAAAGGAACCAGTTGAGGTGGTTTGGGCATCTGGTAAGGATGCCCCCTGGGCGCCTCCCTAGGGAGGCGTTCCAGGCACGTCCAGCTGGGAGGAGGCCTCGGGGAAGACCCAGGACTAGGTGGCGAGATTATATCTCCAACCTGGCCTGGGAACGACTCGGGATCCCCCAGTCGGAGCTGGTTAATGTGGCTCGGGAAAAGGACGTTTGGGGTCCCCTGCTGGAGCTGCTGCCCCCGCGACCCGATCACGGATAAGCCTAGTCCAGCTAGTCCAGCTCCACCTTTGCCTAGTCCAGCTCCACCTTTAGGTCCAGCCGCATCCCAGCTCAGGTCCAGCCCTACGTTTTATTAATGCGTGCTCAAATCAACTTGGGAACTAGTGATGGCCGTTTCAATTCATTTCAGGGACACACATCTTTTGATTCAGTTCAATAAAAAGATTTGTTCACCAATTACCGAACAATTTCCTGCAAGTCTTCTGTTCTAGCAGTGGTTTTGTTCAGTGAGTCCTCCCTACTGCCGAAGTGCTTGCAGGAATACTACTGGCGTATAATGATGTTAAAACAAGTTTGACAGTATACTTTGTTCTCTCCTTGTTTGTTTGTTGAACTTTCTGTGTATGTGATCCTTCCAGTCATCTTCCTGAAATCTTTTGGTAAGATCCCCTTCAAACGCCAGTTGCTACAGTGTGCGGTGACATGATATTATGCTAGGAACAGAAATTGAGATATTTTTTTTCAAAATAATACAGCTCATTGCAATGCCTTAAATAATCTTTTTAAATTCATTGTAAAGTGTAACGACTCCACACACGGACTGTAGATAATGGAGTTTAATGAAGAGCAATTGGTATTGACAGAGGTTTGAGACTAATTGTTTAGGTAACAATCACAATATGAGGATAGGCAAGCTTCAGCACACAAATTCACAGGGCAGAGGTACAGAAACAGAATCCAAGGTCGAATAAACTATAGCGGCAACACAGATCGGGCACAGGATTACACTGGCAGAAGTACACTGGGGCTGGGCGATCTCAGGATTCAAAGATAGAAAGCAATGGTCAATACACTTTAGGCAAACAATACTATAATAATGCTAATAAATATCTAGATAGAACAATACCTTGCAAAGAGTAAGACAGTGTGGCTTGGCTATATACTACTGGTGACTGGGTGCAGGTGTTTAGAATTCCGGTGATTGCGGTCTGAGGTGAGTGCTGCGTTCATGTGTGTCAGGATGAATGGAATTGATAGTGTCTACTGTGGGTGCATTGGAAACAGAACGTGACGACCTTATATAAAGCCACTTATATACATGCCACTCTCCCATTCAAATCACTATAGGCCGAAATTAACCATCAATCTGAAAACTCTGGAGTTGCTAAAAATTACGAACACAGTTCCCTCATAGATACAAATATGTCAGATTGTAGCTTAACTGATAAGGATCATGTACACAGTAAATAGTGATGTGGAATAGACAGTAACCCAACAAGTATGTGACGACCAGCCCAGGGAGGCCTGGTGCACATAGACTGATACTGGACTCGTTTATATATATTGTTTAGTTATTTAAAATATATTTGTGTTCTTTCAAATGCATTACATTGTAGATTTTTATTAAATAAAATGAACAAGAATCTGGTACATATTTCTGTCTTCGGGTCTCCCTCTCTCCACCACCAACACAATTGTGACAAAGTAGATATACAAAAATTGACAAACACTGAAATATTTGAGTTTAACGTTTCTGTGAATTATAATGTTAAGTAACCAGAAACCCAAATAAACAAGGAGAAACTTCAGGTTATTTTGTCAACAAAAGCAATATTTGAAGAATTTAGGCATGAAACCCCAAGTGAGTCCACTTTTCAGTCAGTAAAACAACACAGTTAAATCATACCTATCTAGAAATCAATGGTTTCTGTAAACATTACTCATGCACTTTAAAACTCAATGAAATTCAATGTGACATATTAAGACATTAGACATTTTGCAGACATTTTGGCTCAACTAACAAGAGCTCCTAAGAGATAGGAACTTGCATTGTCATTACAAAATGAAGCAGCATATAAAGTTAAAAGATACTGGTTATCTGACCTCAGGACTGGCAACAAACAATAGAAATGACATGATGAATAACAAAATGGGAACAATTTACTAAGAACTTATTGGATTCTGATGAAATTGTTTCATTGCAGAAGCTAAGGGAGCATTTCTGAGTGAGGACAAGACCAACTCAAAAATGAAGGGTTTCATTCAGGTTCTGCATGTTGCCCCACTGAAGATAATTTGCTTGAGAGGAGAGGATCCAACTCTGGCATGAATTGACAGACAACTCTGCTGCAACTTGGGATGCCACTGGAGGTATGATCAAGTCTAAAATCAATAAGAAAATTAGTTTATTCTATGAGATTGTAATGAGATTCACCTCATGGTTCAGCTCCAGTAGCATTTCTAATTAGTTAGGACACACAGAGAGCTATAGAACAGTTACTAAAAGCAATATGTTGAGAAAAAAATTTGTTTGATCTTTTTTTTATGAAGAATTACCAGGGAGGAGGCAATTAAACCAGGGGGGTATTTTGCCCCAGGTTTTTGTGTTGCTGGCTTTACCGCCTCTAGCCACGGAAGGTATGAGACTATATTTGGATAACACACCCTAATTAATGTTTTTAGCACAGCATTTCTCACTTCACAAGCCATAGTTTTTTGTTATAGAGCAATCTGCACATGCAATTTCGCCCTATAGTGATTTAAATAGGAGAATGACGTGGGTCCCTGTTTTTGTGTTGCTGGCTATACCACCACCAGCCACGGAGGATAAACACACCCTAGTGAACATTTATTCATAGCATTTTTCACTGCACAGACTATATATTATTTGTTATAGAGCTGTCTGCATATGCAAATTCAGCCTACAGTGATTTGAATGGGAGAGTGGCATGGGTCCCTGAAATCTGCATATGCAATTTAGGGTAGGGTATGTATAATATATTTATTATGTAGGTGTAACCATTCATTTTTTTGTCCCCATAACTCAGACTTTGTACATAGCTGTAAATCATAAAACCTGTCTTTGTTTAGACTTTACTGTGCTAATTCAGGAATTGATGTCGTGGCGTCGAGAGTCTGTCAGCGCTGGCCCTACTACTAAAGCACATCAGGACCCTGGACAGCACCTCAGGAACAAGGCATCCAGGGGAACCCTGAAAGAAAGGAGATGACGGCGTATTACCTGGAATACGGGAGGAAGACAAGAGGCAGCCCTACACCTGATGTGAATTAGGCCTGGCAAACTCGATTCATCTTAAGGATTCAGGTTATTCTGAGTCACTCACTAAACAAATCCAGGTTGTGCAAGTGACCGAGTCACTTGATTCACTTGAGTCAGTATTGCTAAATCTCCAAGGAAACCTATTCCATTCTCTCTAACCACTAACGTACTAAGAGGTTCTCTGGATTCACACGGTGCAGACTCGCTATTTCAGAGTGTAGTAACAAGCATTTATTATAAAAAGGCACACATAAAAAAAGAAACACAACATTTAGCCACGCATAGGCAATGTCATAATAAGAGAAGAAGAAAAATGCAAAATGTGCAAATAAATTAGAAAGTGACCAATAATACAAAAAAAGCAAAATGTACAAATCAGTTAAAGATTGACCAAGTACAAAAAAGCAATAAAAATGCTAAATGTGCAAATTACTAGAACAATAATACAACAACAACAATAAAATATAACAATAACACTGTAAAAAAATATTACATGGCACAACTTAACAGTCTAGTCAGCTTGTTGCTTTGACTCAGTTAAGTTGTGGCAACTTTAGGAAAGTTGCGCCAACTTTAGGAGTTAAGTTCACTCCTATGTGGACTTAACTCCTAAAGTTGGCGCAACTTTCTTAAAGTTGTCACAACTTAACCGAGTCAAAGCAACAGGATGACTTGACTGAGTTAAGTTGTGCCATGTAATCATTTTTTACAGTGAAAATATATTAAATACAAAAACAACAATCAAATGGAACAAACATGCAAAATGTGCAAATAATAAATGCTAAGAAAAAACTAAATAACTATTTACATTATAGTAGTGCTTTTGTTGTGGATTTGCTTTACCCTGACTCGAGGAGAAATTTCACTCGCTCGTTTGCTACAGATCCACTCATGACAACATAGCCGGCTGATTTGTGCCATTGACTAACTCACTCAAGAACTCATGAGTTATCGAGGACTCATGAGTTCTCGAGTGAGTCCCATGGTCTGCGAGTTTGCAATGTTTCTGGCTCTGAGTCTTCGAATCGGAAAGTTCCTATAACATGTCTCGGACTGTCACTCTGCTCACTGATTTGCTTAAGTGAAATTGTGGAGTTGTGTTTGCCAACAAAATTGTAAGTTATGAAGCTTTTGTCAGCTAAGATGGCTAGGACTAGTGGTAGCTAATGTTACAAGAGTTTTGTGTGTGGCGCTTTGCAGGGTAAAGATAATCAAAATGAAGCACTCAGTTTGAAGAATAATTACTTACAATACCTGATGAAGGAAAAATGGATTGTGAGAGCTTATATACTGTATTCCGGTGATTGAGACCGGGCTCTGGGAATGTGTTAATGTGTATTAGGATCTTGGCTCATACTGAGTTGTGTTGGTTTTGAGGAAACAGGCGTCATGACAGTGTCCAAATATTTTTGGACCTAACACTATGTCCTGGATTTCAATGAAATTACAAAGAGTATTCTGGTGAGGTGTGTCAGAAGTGGTCTTTGAAAGGTATTAAGATGAACTTTGACTTAATGGTGTTTCTATGGGAAATAGGGGAATAGAAATAATTTATGAGCTAAATACTAATGCAACAAACCTGAAAACTGGTTGCTGTGGTTACAATGGCCAGACAAATCATATAAAGGACATTTAAAGTGTTTTTAATGTTCTTCCCCTTTATGATAGTTAATCACATAATACAGCATTAGGAACATTTTTAACCCACATAACACCCGAGTACGGCAAACCAAAGTTTTGGATTATGTTAAAGTAGTAGGGCAGGGAACACAGTTCAAAAGTACAGATCAAACAAATACAATATAGAACAAATGGTCAGTTGAGTAGCTTCTTCTCTCTTTTGAGCGATAAGGGATTGACCTTAGTTATTGCATCTGTATTGCCTTTTCCTCTCTCTGTAAGGGCAATGTAATGTAATAGTGTTAGGATGTAGGATTTCCCCCCAAGTTAACGTTCTATTAACCTGGTTGTAAATGGTTGTACTTAATTGAGACTGCCTGTGGCCAGATACATCATCTTGTCATTTTCACTTCTGTTTGGTAATACACTGTTACCCAAAGGCTATCACAACTGGACATTGCTGACAAGTTTTAATTTTATTTTAGGTGAGATTATTTAATTATATTTTTATTTGTAATTAAATGGAGATAATAGACAAATACTTTTTACTGTATATTTCCAGATTTGTTAGTGAAATGTATATTGAAATGATCAAAATGTTATTTTTTTTTACTTATAGTTATGTTGAATGGTGAAATGTGTCAGGCATTACATTATGTTTTTATTTAAGAACAAAATGCTACATTTGATGTAAAAATTCATGTTAGTATGATAAGCAGGTGAAGTGCCTTATAACTAGCCATTTATCTCAAGGACATACAAACAAATCCAAAGCAATTTCCAATATTTTGAAGTTTTAATATTTTAACAAAATGTTGCTGTCTTCAGTATGGCAGAATGTAAAACGTGACTGCCTAGTGGGGTACCATTTAATAATCGGGTTGCCAGTAGCCAAAAGCTCCCTATATCCAGAACATTAACTATTGTAATGTAATCCCAAAACAAAGCACAGGGCAAGGAATAGTTAATGTGTTTTTTTGACCTAGTGGAAGTGTACAAGGGGCCCTGACAAGTGCACATGACAAGGGGCCCTGCTGCCTGACCTGTGAGCCATGCAAACAATTTGCCATTGCCACACAGTCACACCTGTCAATCCAGTGCTCCCACTACAATCCTCCCTCCTTAAAAAATGGTTTGCTCCATCTGTCGGTCTAAAAATAAGTAGACCTATACAGAAAATAATCAGGTATTAACAAACGTTATTTATTAAATAAAATAATTTCTATAGAATCTTAAAATAAGTATGTTAACAGAAGCCTATAGGACATGACTGCAGCTACATGTGTGTGCCCTTAAATTTTTAAATAATAATTATACAGCTACGTGATTAGTTTCGGCTCCCTCTACAGCCTGGGCATTGTCAGCATGCTAGCTGTACATCTCTGGTTGTGCTAGTATTGGCTGGGGCTAGATGTGGATCAACTCAGTCTAGACAATCTAGATAACAATACTATTATTAATTTTATTAGCTGCATCAGGCCCATTCATAATGGCTCCTCCAGATTTCCATTTAAACATTATCAAATATAAAATACTATTTATATACTATGGCTTGGTTGACTACTTCATGATTATTATTTAATGAGAGATGTGCATCCATATTACCCAGTACTGTATGCCCAGCTAATCAACATTTAATGTCAATCCATTGCTTTCCATCTTGCATTAGTCTAGAGTTGTACCTAAACCTTGATTGAGAGACTAGATAATCATTGTCTTGTTTTAAAATGATGTGCACCTATTAGGAGTGCAATCACACCCATATATTGTCCAAACTGTTTCCCACAGAGGTTGCTACTGGAAAAAGTGAGATTAATTTCAAGTGCATATGAACACATGTTCATGCGCAACACAGTTCTCTTTTCCAAGCTGCAGTTTATAAACACTTTTACATTATCAAATAAAAAAAGTTGTATTTCACTCTCAAAATTGTCTTGCACAAAGGCTGACAAGCAAGCAAGGCACAGACAGACCAAAAGATGCACTTCCCAGCTAGCTAGGTTAGCAAGATCGGCAGACCAGCGAGGTGGTTTCTTAAATGTGCTTTCCATGATTTTTCGCAATATTTAGAACTATTTAGGCCTCTAGGTTCCAAAGAATGTAAATTTAGGCGCCGAAGAGCAAAAACCGGACTAAAATGAGGGGCATAAAAATAGTTTTGCTATAACGGAAATCACAGATAACTTTAACTTTGCTGTTTAATAACTTAACATTATTTTCTGATATTAAACTTTCAGAGGAGACAACTCAAGTTTACCTGATTCACTCTCAATCTCTTTTTTTATTGTTTCGGTCTTTTCGTGACCAGAATGATTATTCAGCTTCATCCTCTAATCATCATTATAAACACTGAGTGACGTGCAGTTTGCATAACGTTAGTTCATTTTTTAAACAACACTTTTTACTGACCCGAGAGTCAGTCTAATTGTATACGTATGTTAATATGGTTCATAACAAACACACCCAGACATTGTTTTTCCATCCCCTCGTTAGGTCCTGGAAATATCTGTATTGTATTAAGGGTTTAAATATTAATTTAACCTTATTTACAAGTTCATTCACTCCTTATATGTGTCTTTTAACACTTTTCACGTACAAAAACTGAATGTGTGCTTTAACAAAAAGGATACCTTACGGGCTCTGAACCACTCAGGTTCAAACAGTATTTACAGTCTTTTGAATACAGCTCTCGAACAAATTAAAATGCAAATTGTTTATAAATCAACTGTATTGAAAACCTCTGGAATGTGATGAAGAGAAGGCTGGATGGTCAACAAACAATGCTAAGCTGCTTGAATTTATGCATCAGAGGTGGCATAAAGTTACCCGATATCGATGTGAAAACTGGTGGAGATCATGACAAGATGCATGACAAACTGTTATTGCTATAAGTATTATTATTCCACCAAAAGACATTAGTATTGTATGGTTTAAAAAAAGAATATGCATTATATGACGTCTGACTACCCTGCATTTTTTTTGTTATTTTGACCAGCAAACAAAATACTCTTTTTTATTTTATTTTTAAATTTGGGAGAAATGTTGTCAGTAGTTTATAGAATAAAATTAAAGGGTTAATATTACCCAATCACATATATATCAATAGAAAAACAGAGACACTGATGATTGTGCAGTGGGCTCTCAATTTGGTCCAGAGATGGACATTGACAGTTGTATTGCGTTTGACTGAACGGCTAGCTTAGAGGGGTCTGTATTTTGGAACAATATCCATTGGTTCTATTTCCCAAACAAACTCAATCAAAGACATCACAGTCATCTGAAATGAACCGCAAGCCAGCCGAACTGGACTGCTTTAGTTTGCTCTACCACCAGACCCATAGAAAAAAGGCCTGTCCAGAAGCTTCCCAATGAGGGATGGACCAGGGCAGGAAACCACAGCCGTTATCAGCAGATCCACGAGCATGGTAATATAGACAGGACCAGATCCTATCTTGCTGTATTGGATTCAGTCATTTCCTCTGTATGATGAATGGGTTGAGATACGGCCCTTATTGTCTTAAGCCCTGTGAAGACCTCTGTGATTATTAGTTATGATCCATTTACCATCTGGGTCTTCCCGACAAATGTTAGTGATTGCTCTGCTGGATGTGCTTTCACCCCTTTTTTTTGCACCCATGTCTTTTACAGCTGAGCCCTGTACTACAAATGTAAAAAGCATACAAACAATGTAATATAAAATACAAGAATCAAGAAAAACAACCACAACAATAAAAAGATAATTTATCAGAGATTTAAACTGTCTGCACAACACCAATTAAAGCTGTTTAGTTGTCTTTTTATTTAAAGTGCAGTACAATGAATCACCTAACACATGTATATACATAACAAATTAAATCAGGATTGTTGTGGAACTCACAATGTTAACTGTACCAGTATTACTGTATGCACATCAGATAAATATTATGGTAACATTAACTGTAATATAAGAAACCAAAGTATATCAGCATGAGATTCCTTAATTCACAAATTGACAATTTTCAACTAGCTTATGTAATACAATACACAATCTAAATAGAATTACTGAAACACAGATTTGTTTTTGTTATGCCACAAGCTTTTCAGTGGCCCCATCTGGCCACCCTATGAAAAATGTCTGGTGGCTTCTCTGCCCCTTTGCACCTTTTCGTTAAAGCATTTTGACCCAAGAGACACAAACACAGTGGGTTACTCTGTATAAAAAAACAGACAAATGTGTTGCATTCCAATGGTCTGTATTGTAGGTACATCCGTTCTAAGCATGTGTACAAAGCCTTGATGTCGTGGGCAACTGTAAGCAGCAGTTATTTCTATGACAAAACGCCTCAGAAAACCTAAAATCTGCTGCAGACGGACAAGAGAACATGGACACACTTATCGCTATCCACGCCATGCAGCTGTGTCAGGTAATTTCACAGCCACACTCCGGTGGTATGCGGTCACATCCCTGTGTAGCCCTCAAGCCATGGGGTAATTCATTACCTGTCTCACAAAGCCGTTGAGAGGACCGGGGGGGAAACTGAGCTGTTGGGGATGAAACACTGAAACACCTTCTGGAAACGCGAGTGTTAAACAAGCTATTTAGGGGGAGATATGTCTCCTAAACGCCACATTGAAAACGGACAGTGATGTAGAGCTCCCAGTGAAATGGTTCATCCTGGTCCTGGAGGCTAAAGGAGGAGGAGGGGAAAAAAGACCTTTTGTGACAGACCTGGGTATCCACGAATAGAAGCTAACCCTGGTAGGCAGGCCAACTCACCTTGTAGCCACAGCAGAGTCGACACACACACACACACACACACACACACACACACACACACACACACACACACACACACACACACACACACACACACACACACACACACACACACACACACACACACACACACACACAC
>JACXGM010038970.1:0-10736 GCA_016801145.1 Umbra pygmaea
AAATAGGACTGGGTGAGAGCAGGTGAATGGAATTTGGTTGATTGAGTCCAGGTTATGGGAAATGTAGTTCTGAGGAGGCAAGACCAGGGAAGCTGTAGTTCACAGGGAAGATGAACTGGGGAATGGGAAATGTAGTTCTGAGGAAACTAGGAAGGGGAAGCTGTAGTTCTCTGGGAAGAGGAACTGAGAAACGTTACAAGCCTAAAGTAGTGAACTAACCTGAACAGTGAAAGGGATATGGAATAAAGTTACAGAAAAAATGTTGCTAAATGTTTGGTTTTGTTTGGTATGTAAGGCACAGTGTACAGACAAGACGGTTAGACATACACAAATTACTACAATAAATTGCTAGAGAACCCATAATTTTGTAGCCTGGTTAACACCAGACCCTTCTCAGTTCTGACTAAGAGTGGGTCTGTTACATTCTAGCTCCCGTAGGAGGGGGACCTGACAACCTACTGTTCAGAAAACCCAGCTGGTCAGCAAAAGAGGTATGAGATCGAGGGTGCAAGTAAGGACACACACAAAGAATTACCGTTTAACAAAAGGGCTTTAATTGCCACAGTAATAATAGTCATTGTAATGACAAATGATAATGATTAATAATAATAAATTACAAATTGGGAGAAAGGGCTGGACTGGACAAAAGAAAAGATATTTACAAAAGCTCCACCCCCTAACCTGCTCTAGCCTAAAACTTAGAAACTAAACCTAACCTGGCACACGAGTGAGTTGCCCTAACTCAAAATGTACAGGAGGTGGTCAGTCCAGATCTACTCTGGTGTATATAACTGTAGTAAAGGGTAAAAGGATACAATTAATGTCCACTTATGAAGTTAAAGCATTAATGATTAATATATTTCCTTTTCTTCCCTGTTGCAATAGTCTGGGTTGAGAACGGAGAAATGCTTAATAAATGCCTATAGAGGATTTATAGAATAGAAGTGGTTGAATATTTCCTAACTAACTATCTGACCTCACAAATGATAATTTATCCGTGTGTAAACAGCTACGGAAAGAAATACTACAGCGACCCGGGAAAACTTAATCGCTACCCGCGATACTCAGTAAACAGTGCATAGGCTACCTAGCTTGAACTCTGTGCGTGATAAAGGCTGAAACTTCAGAGCAGACCGCAACAAGATAACTTACATTCCCATTAATAACTCCACCGGAGATGTTCTAGGAAATGATTTAGAATGTCTATGACAGAACTTAGTAAATTATTTAATTCCAGTTAAAGGTCATCAAAGTACAACACTTTAACCGGACACAGAATTACACAATTATACCAAGAAATTACATGTCGTTTACACTTCTAAATATGATCTACAATCTAAGCATGTCTTATACGGTTCAGTCTATTACAACATTTATTCAACACATTTGCTATGGCACGCACTGACGTGTGGCCAGGAGAGTCGTTAAAGAGATCTCATCAGTTTAACTTTAAACAAAGACTTATATTTCCCCTCGAGAGGGGACGCCCCCAACTCCCGCTGCATACGAACTACCTATCAGTTCACTGGCTGGAATTGGAGAAACAAAGAGTACATTAGCAATTAGATTATACGTTGCCTTGGCGCCTCGGCGCATCCGGGCTGTAACAAAGGACTAAGTTTGAATATCTTCCAGAGGGGGAGCTAGCATTTGTCTTCTAGAAACCCTGTGTAGACAACATAAGACCTGTAACCTTTTACAAGTAATAATATCAACTCCCTTTATGGGTGGATCAAAACCAAAAGTCACATATGAACAGGCTTAAATGTGTGACATTCATGGGAAGGGGGCAAACCCCAATGTATCTTAATTCATCCCAGGAAATCCTTTGTTAGATGAGGAGGGATGGGAAGCCAGCTGTTGCAGGAGTCATTATTTGGTCCTATAAACATTAATTTCCCACTACAGAATTGCTCGTTTCGTCGCCAGGTCTGCCGCGAGAGGAAGACCGTCACAACACACTGGAAATCATTGTGGGATTGTTGAGATGTTTAATAAGGACCAGAAATAACTGCATTGTGATGAGGCTGGTGCTAGATGTTAACCCAACAGGTGTAGTTATGGATGGTGGCCAGGTGGAGGCGCTGGTCAGGACCTTTGCTGGTGGTAGTTGGTGTCCTTTCACCTCTATCCCAGCTTCTGTAGGCGACCATGTGCTCCCCAGCTAGAATGTCTTCCCCCCGCCAGGGTGCAATGTCAGGTTCCCATGAGTAGAGTGGGTTTAGCAGGAAATGTTGATCGCCCGTAGTACACCACTCATTTTTAAACATTTTGATAGCAGTTACCATAGACATGTGATGAATGTAACATTATGTAACATTGTTAGCCTTGTACCGTTAAAGTTAATTGATTTTAAGGTATTACATGTGTACAATAATATTTTGTATTTACCAACATGAGAGTCTCATTCAAAAAACCAGCCAGTGAAGTGATCCCATAAGATTACCTGGTTGTTAATGACCAGGCCTATAAGATGAACGGTGGAACAGTTGGGGAAGCCCCTGCTCGGGAAAAGACAAAAGGAAAAATTAGATAAAAAGGAAAGATTACATAAAAAGGTACAGTTACACATTTTCCTGGAATTATACAATCATCACAGTGGACAACCATTCTTCATGGTAAATTCTGTATATTGTCACCCTTGAACCAATTCTAGTTAAGGGAAGCAATAATATTAAAGAATGCATGGCATGGTGAGATCCAATACCTCTTGCAGTGAACACAGTCTGTGCATACATTCTACAATCCAAAAATGGTGTTCTGTTGTGCGTGTCAGACTAAAAACCATTTTTCTACATTTAAACAGGGTTTCCCGCATCTGTCCTGATGTGTTAGAGGCTGGGAACCCGTAGCCCGTTTGATAGTCAGTCTGAGCTGCGCAACATTAATGTTAATTAATCTATAGTTGTTATAAAATGAGTTCAGCCCCTAAGAGGCCAGCAACATCTGAATTTAGGCCACGCCTTGTTTGTGAGTGGCTCGGACAGCTAGTCTGTCCTGGTGATCTGAAGTTAGGTCCTCAGTGTGTGTCTCCAAGCCCAGAGTTTGTTCTGTCATCACTGCTACAATAAGCCTTGAATGCTGACAGGACGTTGGAGTGGTTGTAAGACACATGGATCATAACTAAATATGCACTAATGTGATGGGGTCATGTTAATGTCTCTATTAACAAGACACCAGTTAGGGACAAAATATGTTTTTTGTCACTGTGTTGGTCTGTGGTACTCGCATGTAGTGAGGTTAAAATACCTGTAGTGTGGATCATCTTTGCGTGTATCCAGTGTGTGGTTTAGAGTCACACAACCCAACACAGTACAAAGTCACCTGTAGGGACAGTTAGTTTATGCAAAGCAATGACAAAGTCATGAGGGGTTCTATTGTGTGGAGCCACCAACATGTCTGCAGCATGTTGGTGGCCCCAACCAGAACTATTGTGTTGTAACACCTTTGAGTAATCCCATTAATAATAATAATAAAATAGTGATTGTTAAATGAGAGTGTCTGGGTAAACCAGTGTTGGAACCCGAAATTTTAGATGTATGTGAATGGATGCTGGGAATAGCATCCAGTTTGTGTGTATGGGACAAAACCATCCCTTGACTATGTTTGGCTGGGAGATGAGTGGATCCTCAATTTTCCCGCCAGCATCTTGTGTGTGTGGCCCCCCGTTACCGGCTAGGTGTCCACAATGGCCAATTGCCAAATCTGGTGTGGGCCGTTTCACAACCGTACGGGCAGCTACACCGTCGGACCTCGAAAGGGCACCACACCTCAGCTCTTCTCCTTAAACAGTGTGAAATACATGTAACAGAAACAGGACAGACAAATACACAGGACAACATTTAGTGAACATAAATCCAAATTTCCATTTATGTTAAGAGATGATTGGACAACATCCCAACAATTTTCTTATTTTAAAACGAAATTCTCCAATCTGAATTTTCCATTTTGTGTAAGCGTTCGAAATTGAGCCGGTTGATCAGTCCAACTCGACCCAAAAACCCACCATGGTTAATCAATTTTTGAGGGAGAGCAGGACCCAATTGTAATCCTCCAAGTTAGGTAATATTCTCAATTTCTCTCTCTTTAAATAGCTCCGTCTGTTATCATAGATAACAGTGGAGACTTTAGTAGCCGGGCTACAGCTGGGAAAGATAAGACAATTCATTGTGCTGTGAAAATGTTACATGTGCTGATTTATTCCAGGTCAGTTTGGGGGGGATTCCCCCCAGTAGAACCTGTCAGCCATGTGCAGACCCTTCTGTACCCCCGCATTCATGGGGCCTGTCATATTCGGCAGCCAGGTCTGGTCTCCATCAGCATTGCTTCATGGGAATTGTGGTTTTCTCTGAGAACTCAAAGGCATGTTAATGATACATTTTTATAATGGGCTACTGTAGTGAGCACAGAGATTTGCTATCACCTAGAACACTCCAAGGTATTTCTGTAACCAATGAATCCTGCTGCAAATTAGCTTACAGTTTGATCATCAGAGACCCATACTTCATGAGTAGTACTCTGAAAACCCTGGTTGGAGCAGTGTGCTCCTGTAACAGTTGACACCTTTGAAAGCAGACCCCCCATGCTAATAGCCTCAACCCCTATCCAATCTGCTTCTCAGAGCAGTGGTTCTGAGTGCATAACAGGCGATCTCATACCACTATTTCCTATAGTGTGCGAGAGTTTTTGTGGGGTCTGATATCCCACAACCTGTGTAAGTTGCCCGTTATATTGTTGAAACAATTGTCTTATTTGGTCTAGCAGCCACTTAGCATAAGATTTTTTCTTAGGCCTACTTTTGGTGTATCCACCATGCTTTATTGTCTGAGAATTGCTCCGTTTGTCTTTCCGATAGCAATTAGCTTTGATGTGGCCTTTCCTGTGACAAAATGAACAGCATGCCATCTGCTGCGCTGGAGTTGTTTCGCTCCCCCCATTCATCTCCCGGGACATAGCTGATGCTATACGTTTGTTCTCTGGTTTCGTGACCTTTAACCTCTTTTCAATGTTCATAACCCACTCAACCAGTGAATCAAACGTTTTCAGTGGGGGACCCGTACCCATATTTAATGCTCATTGCACCTGTGGGCCGGCATTCATTTTTAGCATTTCTAAAAGTATTTCAGAATCACGAGTCGGGTTTTCTATTCCACTATATTCTTGAAACTGTTGCCAAACTGATTCGGCAAATGTCTCAAATGGTTGTTTGCCTTGTATGATCTCTGATATTTTGTACCACACCGGCTTGCCAGGAACTTTCGAACGGCCCTATCTTAGGTAACATGCCGATATTATCCTTGTGTGTGTTACACTCTTTGCAAGTTAATCTTCTGCTTACTTGTGATTCATTTCCCTCGTGGTCCTGAATAGTTTTTAGCACAAATATTTTTGCTGATTTCTTGCATTTAATACTGACCCGTCCCCCCACGGCCTGTGGGGATTGGAGGAGCCCTGCTGGGTCGTCTGTGTCAGTTTGCTCCATTGTAGACCATGCTGCGTTGCACGCATTTGTTATAAAGTCTTCCATTGACTCTGACTGGCTATTGTCACCTGAGTGTTTACTTCCCGCGGCCTTTTCTTTGATGGCTACTATCGGGATTCTTAACGTGTCACAGCAGCTCTCTAAAGCGGTCACATATTTTTGACTCTGCCTCAATGCAGTCTTTACCGCCTTTAATTTGTCATTCCATTCCTGGTTTTGCTGTCTCGCTTAACCAAGTCAAAAGCATTCACTTTAGCCTGTAAGATTTCCACCTCTATAAGTTTACTGTGATTATCGTCCAACAATTTCTTCACACTACCTTTATATTTCGTCAGGGCTGAAATGTTTTTGAACATTAAATAGCCAAGCGCTGAGTGTAACTTTTTGTACTTGTTCCAATTACTTAATTTCAATCCGTCTGATGCGTACCAATTAAGTATGCTTTCGTTTGAAGCGATTATATCCAAACCACGTGCGTATAACATCTTGAGCGTAGGGTTAACTTTATTTTCCCAAGCTTGTAGAAAGAGAACAATTTGTGGATCCTCTGACTCTATACATTCTTTGTTCAACCCAAACATTGCAATGTTCGTTTTATCTTAAAAAATCAGTAGTCTAGCAACAACATACAGTGGATTCTATATGTAAATACAAGCAAACATTTCTTTGAGCCTGCAGGACAGTATTACTCACCCGTGCTGTAGAATCCTCAGTACGAATCAATCTCCGGAAAAAACACAAACCGTCCTCTCGGCAGGTTTGTCCAGATATTCCTTTTGAAATAGTTCCATGACCTGCTGTTCTGCATGCACACCGATCGAAAAACGGTTCAGCTTAGCCAGATTTCCTCACACGGGGGCACCAAATGTAGTAAAGGGTAAAAGGATACAATTAATGTGTATTTATGAAGTTAAAGCATAAATGATTAATATATTTCCTTTTCTTCCCTGTTGCAATTGTCTGGGTTGAGAACGGAGAAATGCTTAATAAATGCCTATAGAGGATTTATAGAATAGAAGTGGTTGAATATTTCCTAACTAGCTATCTGACCTCACAAATGATAATTTATCCATGTGTAAACAGCTACGGAAAGAAATACTACAGCGACCCGGGAAAACTTAATCGCTACCCGCGATACTCAGTAAAAAGTGCATAGGCTACCTAGCTTGAACTGTGGGCGTGATAAAGGCTGAAACTTCAGAGCAGACCGCAACAAGATAACTTACATTCCCATTAATAACTCCACCGGAGATGTTCTGGGAAATGATTTAGAATGTCTATGACAGAACTTAGTAAATGAATATTATTTAATTCCAGTTAAAGGGCATCAAAGTACAACACTTTAACTGGACACAGAATTACACAATTATACCAAGAAATTACATGTCGTTTACACTTCTAAATATGATCTACGATCTAAGCATGTCTTATACGGTTCAGTCTATCTAATACAACATTTATCCAACACATTTGCTATGGCACGCACTGACGTGTGGCCGGGAGAGTCGTTAAAGAGATCTCATCATTTTAACCTTAAACAAAGACTTATATTTCCCCTCGAGAGGGGATGCCCCCAACTCCTGCTGCATACAAACTACCTATCAGTTCACTGGCTGGAATTGGAGAAACAAAGAGTACATTAGCAATTAGATTATACGTTGCCTTGGCGCCTCGGCGCATCCGGGCTGTAACAAAGGACTGGGTTTGAATATCTTCCAGAGGGGGAGCTAGCATTTGTCTTCTAGAAACCCTGTGTAGACACCATTAGACCTGTAACCTTTTACAAGTAATAATATCAACTCCCTTTATGGGTGGATCAAAACCAAAAATCACATATGAACAGGCTTAAATGTGTGACATACATTGGGATTTGCCCCCTTCCCATGAATCTTAATTCATCCCAGGAAATCCTTTGTTAGATGAGGAGGGATGGGAAGCCAGCTGTTGAAGGAGTCATTATTTGGTCCTATAAACATTAATTTCCCACTACAGAATAAGGGAGTTACCCTTCGGGTGGTGTCAGTCCATGGACCTCTTGCCTACACACTCCCAAGTGCGTCCCCTTTCCCCCTGGGAAGACAAAAAGGAAACAACTGTGAAAAATATACATCAGCAGGAATACACTAGACTACTCACAACCATACACTTGCACACTAATAGGCCTATCATTCACTCTAACCAATACAGCTCTCACCCATTAATACCACAACACTATTTAACACAGATAAGGTAACCTCACACACAGAGCAAAATACTTAAACCACAAAACACAGAACCAGCTCACAGAGAGCAACCTTACACACAGGATGAGAGAGCAAATACAAACACAAATTACACAATTTATACTGTTGGGAAGGGCATGATGGGATGAACGGTGATTGGAATCAGATGAACCGGATTATGGAAGATAGTAGTCATAGTAAAGGATGATCAGGACTGAGTTGCACCACCTGGGGGAAACAGACACACAGAGCAAAGACAAACACACAGAAACAGGAACACAAAACAGGTAACTCAGAAATACATGTGCTCTTACACTGGGGGACATAACAGGGTCTGGGCAAGGTTCATTCACAGCCAATTTCCAAAGGGGCGTCACCAACAGACGCCTCTCAAATGCCTTTGCGCAATTGGATATATCAGACTTTTTCCGAGTCGAGTCGGCAAGAACGCAACAACATCTTTTGTACATATAAAGGCTTCAGGTATTGTTCTTTGCTCAGTTTTTAACAAAAATGAAACGTTTCAATCGCCTAAAACAGACGCAATAGCTGATTCGAACAAGTGATGTTAAGGATGTTCCATTGCAGCAGTAATTGTTGTAATTGTCTGCTACAACCAATGACAGTATAAAGCTGCGCTGTCGTCATCGTATAAACCCCGCCTCAACAGTTGTGATTGGTGCCTCAATTTAGAAAAATTGGAAATGGGCTTGAAAGGGCTCTTGGCCAGACTGACTTGCATAGCAAATCTAAATTTGCTGGAAGTCTGTCTGGGTTCTCCCAGGCTAATAATTTTGTAGATCAATGTTAATCCCTGTCCCTGCACAATTAGTCTAAATTAAACAAAAGATTGGTTTATTTAAATGCGATACATGAATACTCAGCCACAGCTGTATGGCACTCTGATTACCCTCTGCTATCTGAAAACCTGTTTTCTGAATGACAGTTTACGGTTCGACATTCTATATGATGAGATTTCCTCATCTGCTTTCTTAGTTTGTAATCCCCTATGTTTTCTTGCTAATGACAACTTTTTTAATCTTCTCTTACATTTTTTACCATTATCAAAGCACTTCTTTCAACATTTTAAAATGTCTTTGAATTATCAGAGCACATGCAAATTACTACAGACCTTGTATCTTGGGTGTTATGATATTTTCCAGCTTTTGCACCACAGCCATCGCGCCTTCGGTTCCGATTTCATAGGTTCTCCTTTTGTGGGCTCCGCGGGTCATCGGGGCGACTTGCACCAGGGGGGACTCGCCAGGGACGGCTTGGACCCTGTCAAAATTGCTTGCAGTTCTAGTTTAAATTGTAATTTACTTATCATGGTGACTAGATGATAGAGATATAATAACTATGTAAATTGTGTAAAATTATATCTGAATGTTATGCGTCTTACATGTTGATACATTTTTCAATAAACAATTGACTTTTGTAATGATTCCCTGTGTTCCTGTGTGTTGCCATTAGGTTATTCAATTATTGTTTCCTCTGTGTCTGTTTAGTTTCTATTATATATTCCTGCTCTTCCCTTGTGATTTTCTGTAGTATTGTTAGTGTATGCTACGTCAGGTTTTCCCTATGTTTGTGTTAGATTTTGGGCAGGGGTGGACATTTACTTGAGTAAAAGTACTTTTCTGAGTAACTCTGAGGTCAAAAGTTTTGGGAAGTCCCTACTTAAGACCAAATTGATCAGGGCAGGGGTGTCAAACCAGATCCACAAAGGGCCTAGTGTCTGCAGGTTTTCGCTTTTACCTTGTACCTGAATGATTGAATGTCACTAATTGGTTAGGATCTCGCCTCACCTGGCAGTCTACGTCTTAATTGGGCTCTAATTGAAAGGAAAGACCAAAAACCAGCATACACTCGGCCCTCCGTGGAACCGGTGAGGTAAAGGGTAAAGGGAGTTCCTATCTTAACAGTAACCTATAAAACAATTAGAGTAAAGGAAATTTCAATCATGGTCACCGGAAAGATGTAAACTCCTTTTACCTGATCAATTTGGTCTTAAGTAGGGACTTCCCCAAACTTGTGAACTCAGAGTTACTCAGAAAAATACTTTTACTCAGTACATTGTTCACCTCTGATTTTGGGTATCCATTCCAGGTTTCCGGTTTCTCCCGACTGTCACTTTATGTTCTCATATGGTCCTTCCAGTAGTAGTTAAGTTTTGGTTCAGTGTTCACACCTGGGTTACGTTAAGTCATTAGTTCACTTTTTAATCCCCTCTGTTAACTCCCATGTTGACAGTCATTGTTTCCTGTCAATGAACGCTACTTGTTTTATGTTTCTCTTCAAATGCTACATTGTGTAATAAGTTGGCTCAGGCAGGTAATATCACAGAATTTTGTATAATCCAATATAGTTCTTTATTTACTCCTAGGACCAATATACCTTGGTTCTTGCAGGTATCACATTAGTTCTCCAAACCGGATGACAGTAAACACATCAGAGTTCAAAAAATGCAAAAGGGAGTACTTTCAAAATACCTGAATCTAACAGACAGGTTTAACTTGATTTAAATCAAAATATACAGGAGAGGAAACCAACTAAGAGAAATGAAGTACTCAAAGATATCAGGATAAACTGGAAACAGGCAAAAGAGAGACATGCAAACTCTTAACCGTTAATGACACAGCAAAGGCCTACACTGACAAAGGGATTTTATACAGAGGGACTGGGGAGACAATGAGACACGGCTGACACCAATAAACTAATTACTATGGCATAGCCCTAGACCAGGGGTGTCCAAACCCTTCCATGGAGGGCCTAGTGTATGAAAGTTTTCGCTTTCACCTTGTACAAGGCTGATGGAGTAGCTCACTAATTGGTTAGGATCTCCCCTCACCTGGCAGTCTAGGTCCTAATTTATCTCTAATTGAAGGGAAAGACCAAAAACCAGCATACACTAGGCCCTCCATGGAAAGGTTTGGACACCCCTGCCCTAGACACAAGGGAGAGGCTGACAAGACACTGACATACTAAGACCACAAGAGGGAGACAAGAACACTGGAACAGATGCTGGGCCA
>JACXGM010038971.1:0-10697 GCA_016801145.1 Umbra pygmaea
ATGCAATATTTGTTGCTTAAAATTGTTGCGTGCATATATGTGTCATGCATGTTGCAAATTATGCATGTTTTATCTGATCAAAAATCAAGGTATGTTTTTCCATTGTGCTTTGGTGCATTTTCCATAGGTGACAGGAGCCAAAGAATTTGAGAGGCTTGCTGCCGTCGCCAAGCTTGTCCTGGTGTTGCCCCATGCAAATGCAGATGCTGACAGGGTGTTTTCAGTTGTGGGACTGAACAAAACCAAGAGAAGAAACAGCCTAGCATTGGATGGCACCCTGTCCTCAATAATGACCATAAAGATGGCCAATCTGGAGCCCTGATTCAAATGGCTTTAAGAGAGTGATTCACATAATACAGCTGATCCGGAAAATACAGTATTCACAGTGCTTCACTTTTTCTACATGTTGTTATGTTACACCCTTATTCTGAAATGGATTAAATTAATTATTTCTCTCAAAATTCTACAACAATACTCCATAATGACAATGTGAAGGAAGTGTGTTTGAAATCCTAGCAAATTTATTAAAACCAAAAAGTATTTGGTCACCTACAAACAAGCAAGATTTCTGGCTCTCACAGACCTGTACCTTCTTCTTTAAGAGGCTCCTCTGTCCTCCACTCATTACTTGTATTAATGGCACCTGTTTGAACTTGTTATTAGTATAAAAAACAGCTGTCCACAACCTCAAACAGTCACACTCCAAACTCTACTATGGCCAAGACCAAAGAGCTGTCAAAGGACACCAGAAACAAAATTGTAGACCTGCACCAGGCTGGGAAGACTGAATCTGCAATAGGTAAGCAGCTTGGTGTAAAGAAATCAACTGTGGGAGCAATTATAAGAAAATGGAAAACATACAAGACCACTGATAATCTCCCTCGATCCGGGGCTCCACGCATGATCTCACAAGAACGGTGAGCAAAAATCCCAGAACCACACGGGGGACTTAATGAATGACCTGCAGAGAGCTGGGACCAAAGTAACAAAGGCTACCATCAGTAACACACTACGCCCCCAGGGACTCAAATCCTGCAGTGCCAGACGTGTCCCGCTGCTTAAGCCAGTACATGTGCAGGCCCATCTGAGGTTTGCTAGAGAGCATTTTGATGATCCAGAAAAGGATTGGGAGAATGTCATATGGTCAGATGAAACCAAAATAGAACATTTTGGTAAAAACTTAACTCATCGTGTTTGGAGGAGAAAGAATGCTGAGTTGCATCCAAAGAACACCCTCCCTACTGTGAAGCATGGGGGTGGAAACATCATGCTTTGGGCCTGTTTTTCTGCAAAGGGATCAGGACGACTGATCCGTGTAAAGATAAGAATGAATGGGGCCATATATCCTGAGATTTTGAGTAAAAACCTCCTTCCATCAGCATAGGCATTGAAGATGAAACGTGGCTGGGTCTTTCAGCATGACAATGATCCCAAACACACTGCCCGGGTAACGACGGAGTGGCTTCGTAAGAAGCATTTTAAGGTCCTGGAGTGGCCTAGCCAGTCACCAGATCTCAACCCCACAGAAAATCTTTGGAAGGAGTGAAAGTTTGTGTTGCCCAGTGACAGCCCCAAAACATCACTGCTCTAGAGGAGATCTGCATGGAGGAGAATTGGCCAAAATACCAGCAACAGTGTGTGAAAACCTTGTGAAGACTTACAGAAAACGTTTTAACCTCTGTCATTGCCAACAAAGGGTATATAACAAAGTATTGAGATTAACTTTTATTATTGACCTTTCCAACACTTATTTTCAACCATAATTTACCAATAATTAATAATCCTACAATCTGATTTTCTGAATTTTCTTTTCTCATTTTGTCTCTCATACTTGAACTATAACTAAATCGTTTTTTTGCCCCACTGTTATTCACAGCTCTTATTCACAGCTCTTATTCACAGCTCTTATTCACAGCTCTTATTCACAGCTCTTATTCACAGCTCTTATTCACAGCTCTTATTCACAGCTCTTATTCACAGCTCTTGCCATGACACTGAAAATTTTGCTCATGTGCATTCTGTTTCCACAACCTGATTGGTGAGCACCTGTGGTAAATTCAGTTGATTGGACATGATTTGAAAAGGCACACACCTGTCTAAATAAGGTCCCACATTTAACAGTGCATGTCAAAGAACAAATCAAGCCATGAAGTCCAAGGAATTGTCTGTTGACCTCTGAGACAGGATTGTATCGAGACACAGATCTGGGGAAGGGTACAGAAAAATATCTACAGCATTAAAAGTCCCAATGAGCACAGTGTAATCACCAGGACTCTTCCTAGAGCTGGCTGCCCCGCCTAAGTGAGCGATCTGGGGGAAAGGGCCTTAGACAGGGAGGTGACCAAGAACCCAATGGTCACTCAGACATAGCTCCAACATTTTTCTGTGGCAAGAGGAGAACCTTCCAGAAGAACAACCATCTCAGCAGCATTCCACCGATCAAGCCTTTATGGTAGAGTGGCCAGACACTCTATGGGCTGAATGGCAAGTGTCATGTCTGGAGGAAACCAGGCACCGCTCATCACCTGGTCAATACCATTCCTGTGTGTATGTTCTTCAGGGGCAGGAACTGGGAGACTAGTCAGGATCAAGGGAAAGCTGAATGCAGCAATGTACAGAGACATCCTTGCTGAAAACCTGCTCCAGGGTGCTCCGGACCTCAGACTGGGATGAAGGTTCAACAGGACAACGACCCTAAGCACACAGCCAAGATAACAAAGGAGTGGCTACAGGACAACTCTGTGAATGTCCTTGAGTGGCCCAGCCAGAGCCCAGACTTGAACTGTGATTCAACATCCCTGGAGATATCTGAAAATGGCTGTGATGGAGCCTGATGGAGCTTGAGAGGTCCTGCAAAGAAAAATGGGAGAATCTGCCCAAAAATAGGTTAGCCAAGCTTGTAGCATCATACTCGAAAATACTTGAGGCTGTAATTGCTGCCAGAGGTGCTTCAACAAAGTATTGAGCAGAGGCTGTGAATACGTTTGTACATGTTCTTTTTAATATAAATTTGCTAAGATTTCAAACACATTTCTTTCACATTGTCATTATGGGGTATTGTTTGTAGAATTTTGAGGGAAATATTGAATTGAATCCATTTCATATATAACAAAATATGGAAAAAGTGAAACGCTGTGAATACATTCCAGATGCAATACACATCCCAATAAACTAAACAGTTTTGTGAGGATGAATGGTCCAAAATTCCACCTGAGGTTTGTGCACGTCTGATTGTGTTTTCTGTCTGTATGTGTTGCTAGAAAACTCATTAGACAGATATGATTAAATAGTGGTCTATTTTCGTAGCCAATATATCTAGCTGTACCTAACCGTCACGAAAATATCCTGGGCTTAATTGTTTAACCAGAAAAAGTGTGTATAAGCATCAGTTACATTTAAACAGGTAATGTAGCTAATGCATGAGATGCCAAGTAACTGACTATTCTGGGTGTTTCCATTTTTTCTCTAGGACATTCTGCTCTGTAAATGTATCTGTAACTGTCCAGTGTTTGCTTTGTAGAAAATGACACTGATATATAGTAATTTCATCTTCATCTTTAAAGGGATATTTCAGTTGGACAAAGTCCATAACATGTTTTATACCTTCTTCACATAATATTATATAATATATTACATTTTTTAAGGATACATCTACTCATTGCCAGTGAAAGGAACGACAACACTGTCAATGAAAGTGTGAATGGAACTGCCACTAGAACTTTCACCAAAAAAAACAATGTCAATGAAAGTGTGAATGGAACTGCCACTGGAACTTTCACCAAAAAAAACAATGTCAATGAAAGTGTGAATGGAACTGCCACTGGAACTTTCACCAAAAAAAACAATGTCAATGAAAGTGTGAATGGAACTGCCACTGGAACTTTCACCAAAAAAAACAATGTCAATGAAAGTGTGAATGGAACTGCCACTGGAACTTTCACCAAAAAAAACAATCAGTCAAGATGATGTTTCAACACTAAAATGAGGTCAAAAATATATATATTCCTACCATTTACAGTACGAAATTAAAACAGGGAAAAAAATACATTAGTACAAGTACAATGTAATGCTTTATTTTTGTACTTTCAGTATTTGTATACTCCCAGTGAAATATCATTGTCACATTAAAACCATTGAGAAATTACAACAAGTATACAAATTCCGGTGAATGACACACACTGTGTACCAACTATCCGTATAGTACTGTACAGCCATGACCAAAGTCACTGCATCAAATTCAGAATCACATGATATACCATAAAATGTCACTGAACACAACCAGCACACATTAAGCCAGGCAATTCTTTGAGTCAGGCATCACTTTTCTTGTAAAGTGATATTCCAAAAATGTTTAGGTATTTGTTATTTTCACCAGTAAATATAACTCATGGATGCCATTTCTCAAACTTTGCATGAAGTTTTGAGATTCTTTAAATGTATTTTATATATTTAAAGGTGCACAGTGCATAATTTTGTGGAGTGAGATAAGAACTACTTTCTATTTCATTGACCAGAATTATAATAATATAATATAGTATAATAATATCATTTATGTATTATATGCTGTGACTTACATGTAACAACGCATTGGACATTGTAGTGCTATCTTTATTTTTTGGCCAATTCAGGTCAAACTTTTCTTTTTCAAATTCCATGATTTTCATAATTTTTTTATGATTCTTAATACCCCTGCTTGGGATCCACTGCCCTAGGCAGAAATAGTTTGCTCAACAATTGTTTTCACCCATTCACAACTGCAGTTCTGTACTGGACGAGATTGGACTAAGTTGCCCACATCCAAACCTAAATATACAAAATACTCTTGTAACATACAGTTTGCACATGCATTGTCTCATAGGCTACATTTTAATACTTTCCATATGAGCAAAACTATTATTTCCTGAATCATAGACAAAAGGCTGTTTCACAAAATGTGCAAATGTTTTTGTAATGTTAAAAAATAGGACATTCCTCTGAAATGTATAGGACACCTAGTCATATGCATTGGAAAATGTGCTTGACATGGACAAAACCAAGTGTAATCTGTCTGGGGAACAGACGTGTTTATATACTGCATTTTAGTATAGAACAAATGCGGTGGGAATTGTAATTAATATTATGAGACTATATTCAAATTATTATATTAAAATAATGACAACTTGATTTCACTTAAAGGTGGAAATAGTTCATTTGTTATGGCATGAAACTCTACAAATAGCACCTTTAGTTTAGCCTTTATTGTGACAAGTAAATGTAGGAACCAAATTCTCTTTTTTGGAGGCTTCAAGACCAAAAGACAATATACTCATGAAATTATAAATCCATAGTGTACCAGATTTTTATGAATCTGGTGTTTAGAATCCTGAATGCTGATTGGCCGGTGGTATACCACAGCATGACATCACATCTCTATTTATTGCACTAATTGTGTGGGTAACCAGTTCACTACAGCAATAAAGCATTTCAGAAATTTGTAGTATATTGCAAATATACTGCAGCTAAGCACTGTGTCCCAAACATACTATGTATAATATACTACAATATACTGCAGAGTGCAATGCATCGCAGCTAAAAACATGTCTTTGCCTTGATATATTGGCCATATCCCACACCCTCCAATGGCCATATCCCACACCCTCCAATTCATGCTATACATGAATAGCAGAACACAATAATATGCAACAAACTGCTCAAATTTTGTATGTTTTGGAGTTAATTCAATACAGGGGCAGAAGAAAACTGAAAATGCAGATTTACTAAATTGTCTGTAGAGTTACCTAACCCTAACAGGTCTGCTGACTCGTTCATCTGCAGTTTAAACATTAGCTACATTTGTTCAACAATGAATGGCAGACGTTTGAGCAAGAGGCTTTCCAAATAGGACACTGCAATGATCTATGAGAATTAACAGGGCCTACTTTCTGACAGGAGAGAGTAATTTGTGCCCTATTTGTTGCCTAAAATAAGCAAAAAGCAAAGTGCAATATAGAAGATGTTAATCTGCATAATGACATTTTGGCAGTTGCATTCACATATCACCCAAACCTACTACATGTTGACTGAATATGTAATTTTTTAATACTCTGCAAGAGGCTTGATGTATTTCCTCCAAATTAACCTATTTTATTCATTACTTCTTCTAATCACACAAGACAAGACTTGACCAAATTGTCTCTTAACAAAACGGCCAGCTCCTTACACAGCAGGGTATATAATACATGAATCTCTGTGTAACCATGGGGAATTAAAATGGACAGAATGCTGATTATTATGAAAATCAGCAACATTTACTAATTTAGAATATACTCACCACCCATCACATGGTAACCTCAATCATTTCCAAACTCTACATAGAAAATCTTGAAATCCAACACATCGTTTACTCAATAGTACTGTTTGACAGTACCGTAAACTTTAAGGAATACATTGCTGATCAGAAGTGAAAGGTTTCTGCTTCTGTGCCATTGTCATATTCTCACAACAGAATGCTGAAAAATCTATGACAATGCCAGAGATCTCCTGATGGACAATCTTTTTTAAACCACACATCTATTTGAAACAGGGGTTCACTTGTTGAAATGTATGCTGACGCCTGGCCATCAAAACAGATCATGACATTTACGGTACTGTAATTAGGGTATACAGTCCACTGTAAATGTTCACAAATGTATGTTTCCAGCACAGTTTTACATTTAATAGAAAAAAACAAACTGAAGCATACATTTTTTTGTAATAAAAAAATTCAGTCAATAAATCTCATGTGTAATACAAGGAACACCTTTTCACCGATGGGTCATGTTATAAACTATACACACCAAGATAACCAGGTCCATGACACAGCAACCACAAACAATGCAAAGTAAAAACAAGCAATACAGTACATTCACAATACCACATTCACAATACTTACTGTCTTCTCTCACTATTAGATTGTGTATCCCTTCTCCAACTCACTTTGATGCCCTCTTAACAACACTTTTGGCAAATAAATTTCCGTTTTACTACATCTCTGATTTCAACACTTTCCTGTTACAAGCCACCCTCTTACATATTACAATCTTGTCAACATACCCTTGCATCTTATTGTATCTGAAACTCTATATAGGAATGTGAAGCATTGGTGAGAAGTTACTATACAGAAAATTTTCTGACCTAGTGAAGTTTGTGAATGTATACACTGTAAATAATAGGAAACGTAAAATTTGATCTAAGTATCATTTGCGAATATGGTAGTATTCATTCTTTTCGCAGTGATATCCCCCTGACTGACGATGATTGGCTGTTCTAGACTGGTCTGTGGTAAGCGGAGACTCCCTGATTGGTTGAAGCTGCCTTGGTTGTAGTGCTGATGGCCAAACCTCTCCAGTGATTGATCAAAACTAGTCTGCCTGTATGGATGTTGATAGAAGCTGTCCCCTGGTTGGTCAATACTGCTCTGGCTGCAGAGTCGTTGGCTCATCCCGTCGGCCCGTCTCCCAGAAGCACTTCTCACTGGGTACCTCTGTCCAGTCTTGTACCATCCTGTCTCTTTGAAGACAAACCAGATGTTGCCAGCCCAGAGGATGAAGTTAATAAAACCAAACACCTGTATAGGTGATTAGAAAAAGTGATTTTGGTGTTTGTGTAAAGATTTTGAATCAGAAATGTTATTGACTAACTGTATAAAACAAGTCATTTGTTTTGTGTGTACCCATGACAAAACATCCTGAACATTCAGTTTCTAATCTGGTAAGAGTAAAAGGCACCTTTCGAAACTGACAACAACAGGGCTGAGTGTGATCAACCAGTGGTATTTCCTTTATAAATTTAGTGTCATAAATGCTACCCTATTTTGCGTCCTAGTCAAATGTAGTGCATATTGTATAGGTCACAAATTACTTACCACAGAGGTGTTGAGCTCAGACCATAGTGGTTGGTGGGAAGCTGTACAATGGTTTGCTGGGCGTCTGCAGGCAGAGATGAGCAAGAGTACCTCAGTGGGGTCAGTGGCTGACTTTAAGTCCGACAGAGCTTTGGCCCAGGCACAGGAGCTCACCAACCACATGAATGCAAAGAGCACGGTGACTACAAAGTCCTGGTAAGAAGGAAAAGAAGATTATCACAATTGTTATTACACAAGAATGATACTGTACCTCCAGTAGCCCTAAAACTTGATTATAATAACAATAAATAGTGATTCCTTTTTAATTCCAAAATGACTTTAAAGGTGCTATATGTAAAACGGACAGCCAGCGTTAAAAAATGTTTTTTTTACTACAGTTCAAATTCAAAATACCTGAGTTGTATCCCTCCACCCCCTCCTTCCCAGAATCGAAACTAACGTGACGAACATCTATGGAACATCTACCGTGTTTTACTACGTCTATGGTCATGGAACGTTTAGAAACATGCAGAGTTTTTTTTGGTTGTGTAGAATCTCTATGATCTCGTTCGTTTGTTTGCTGCTTCCATGTCTGTAGCGTGCTGGGTTTGCGTTTTTACAGGTATGCCTGGCAATCCGTTTGTGCTGTCAAAATGGGCAGTTGATAACAACACACAGGCCAAAACATAAACATAAATTCCGTCACGGAACGTACTTTTTCAAAAGAAAAAATACTGACATTTAGCATTGTTTTCAGAAAATATAGTATTTCAGCTAAACATGTTTCCTTAATATCTGATGAGGCATTGGCATCATTTTTTGATTTATTACAGTACATGTATTACATATAGCACCTTTAAAGGACATCTCAGGCACATAATGAACCTAGGGGTTAATAACACATTGGTACTGAGTCAACTGTTCTCTGGGATATGTTTTCCTACTCAACCAGTCAAACCACAAACTCTGTGCTATGTGAGCTGATTTGTGACTTGGAATTTTCCATGGCAAGAGGTTTTGCAGTCATTCATGCAGATCAATTATCAAGACTTACATCTGGCAATGCAAAATAAAATCCAACACAATTTGCTTACAGTTCAGCTCACGTATCACAGAGTTTGTGGTTTTACTGATGGAGTCTGTTTTCCGAAGATGGCGCCTAGCTGTATGAATGGTAATGTCTTTTAAACAATATTTCTAATAAACTGTCTGTACACTTACAAAGTTCTCAATGCTTCGGTTAGCATGTAGGGACCCTCATTATGCTACCGTGGAAGTGTGGTGCTATTTGAGCCTTGTCAGTGGTATATAATAGCGATTCATTTTTACTTCATCCATGCCTAAACAACTAGCGTTATAAGGTAATTATCAGTTCGCACTAAAACTGGGCACATTCGATTAGCATTAAAACATATCCCAGAGAACAGTCGACTTGGTACCCATGTGTTATTAACCCCTAGGTTCATTTTGCGCCAGAGATGTCCTTTAATCCAATAGAAAACTTGTGGGGTGACATCAAAAATGCTGTTTCTCAGGCAAAACCAAGAAATGCAGAGGAACTCTGGAATATAGTCCAATCATCCTGGGCTGGAATACCCAGGATGCAACACAGATGTGAAGCAGTTTGCAGAAACCATGGTTATACAACGCAATTTTAGCTTAGTGAGTCACAGGACGGCTAAATCTTGAAGCCTAACGTTCCCTTTTCTTTACTTTCTGTATAGTAACACATTCGATAGATCTTTCTTCATGTTTTGATTTGGAATAGACTGTGCAGTATTCCCAATGAATTTGCGTGTATGGAAATAAAAGATATTATAAAGATTTTGAGTTTTACTCACTTTTTTGAACACACTGCTATTATTTCGAACACAACTGTATATCAAATACAATAACAGAATATTTAAACTTCAAGCTGTGACATTGGCCTGGATGTTGACACACATCTGCTTGACCCACATCTAACTTGCCTGACTGAATATTGTAGCCATCAGCTGTGCAGCACTTAAAGCAGATTAACATGGCACGTGTCATTTATGTTACTTATGTTAAGTCTGCAATGGATGCAAAAAGGGACTCATATTTATGTATTTAAGTCATACAGTTGCAGAGGCACTTATTCAAAGCAACTTACATTAAATACAGGGACATTCCCTGGAGCATCTTAGAGTAATGTGCCTTGTTCAAGGGTACAACTACATTTGGCCCACTCAGGAAATGAACTGTCAACATTCTGATAATTCACTAACCCCTAATCCCTTGGGTAGAATGTAGATTTTGGGTATTGAACCGTCAATGTTCCAGCTGTGTGACTCCCTAACCACTGAGCCATCTGTTGCCCCTTATTGGTATAAGTAGTAGTTTCTGAATGCCAAACAGGTTAGTTAGGGTATTGTTACATTGTTTTCCATGACCTACAGTGTGTCCAAGTAAAAATTAAACAAATCATACCGTTTGACATTAAGGAACCAATCAAAAACCTTGATAAGAACAATAAATCAGCTCACCACCAGCGGCCCTCTGTTGCCCTCGCGGTACTTGTTCTGGTAATAGATGTACACCACAGTGGCCAGCAAGGAGTAGAGGAAGGCAAAGACAGCCACGGTAACAAAGAACTGAGCTGACGAGGAGTAATCACCTATCAGGAAGATGGTCTCTTGTCTGTGCCCCTCACACAGCGTGGGGTTGAAATAGACCTGCTGTAACCTATTAGGCGATAAGGGAAAGACATGGTCACTGTTAGTTTTTTATTAGAAGCTCTTGCTACGTTTCCCTGATATTGGAATTATCAGAAACGTCTACTACACAGTGGGAAATTTCAGCTTGATGACACTCA
>JACXGM010038972.1:0-10698 GCA_016801145.1 Umbra pygmaea
AATAAAAGTGACGTGTCTGAGTTAAATCAGTCTCCGCTTGAGTCCCGTGCGAATGTGCCACAAGTAACTCATGTGAGGGGAAAATTTCTGAAATCACACGCGGTCCCAAAATGTTACTAATTCCGTGCGAATAGGGTCTATGAATTTGCACTATAACGTTAGCTACACTTATATCAGGCTTTGATTTTAAGCTAACATTACCATTACACACAATAACACGAAATATGGTTAAAAACAGATCGCCAGCCAGACTTGGGCATATCTACTGTATGACTGTAACGATATATATATATATACGTATATTTATCCGTTATACGGTCTGCATAACTTATTTAGTTACAGTAGCCCACTTCCTTCGGTGAGCAATGTGTGCAATCTGGCTAGCTAACGGATGTTAATTGGTATGCTAAAGTTTACTAAAGAAAAACAGTATTACAAATTGTAACGTTACTTACCTGAAAAACTGAACTGCCGATTCATTTGAGTGTCTTGTCGTACAACCGAACGCTGAACAAGACATTTTTAGGCGATTAAAGTGTCACAGTCACGTTCTTCTTTGTCTTTGCCAAACTGAAGTTCGCATGTCATGGATGAGCTTTGCTAAACCTCTGTCATTGACAGACAGGCCGCAAAATGTCAATCACATCATAGCCACACCCTAAACGTCCTTTGCTTTATCGCCGGTTTTAAAATCAACGAGACCATAATAAAAAAAACGAACATTATACATTTTTAAAGGAGGCTTATATCTAGCGATTGAGACCATATGCTCATTATAAAAGTGTTTACTAAAGTAATAAATCCAAGTGAGAAGTGGCTCAATTTCTCATAGACTTCTACAGAATCCAAGCTCTTTTGCAACCCGACACATCGCCCCCAGCGGAATTCAGATAGAATGCAGGTTTAAGGCACTTCCTCATTTGCCTCAATTTGTGAAACCGGATGCTCACCCTGTGGTCAGGCCACAGAGATATGCACGCTTAGCTGACTACCAGTGACAGTAGTTGTTTCTCAAAGTCAAGGAAGGATCCTCCGAAGCCGGAATTTTGAGGATGCTACCTCATCTGTTCCAATGTCGGGGATCCTTCGAACTTCAACCAAGGACTGAATCCTTCATTCTGAGAATTTCCCATAGACAGTAAAGGATGCATATGTGTATCCTTCGCGCTCCCAAATCACCCACAATCCTATGTGCGCGGCTTTGCCAGCTTGTTAAAAAAAATTTAATGGGGGACGTTAGTGGAGTCGGAGTGATGACGGGGCAATATGCCTTTAAATATAAGTATCTTTAGTGTAATGTCACTGTACATTTCTTAAATTGGTAGTACATATAAGTAGTTTAATGTTTAAATGCCAGTAGAAATTGATACTGTCCCCTGTTGAATTGCAGCGCCAAAGGCGGACCTTTTCACTGAAGTAATGACGCAATGACGTGCACTTGCTAGCCTGTTCCGTTTACGTGTTCTCCAAATGCTAAGGAGGAGCCTCGCCTAACCTCTGAAGGACCTGACTTGGAAGGACCAGTCTTAGCAAGGATGATCCTTGACTTTGAGAAACAACAAGAATATGAAGCTGACCACTGTTGCTGCTGCAAAACTATCTAGCAAGACTTATTTGCCGCAAATCGGTTTAATGCGGAAGTAGGCCGTTGGAGCTTTGGACTGGGATGGTAGACAAAAAAATGGCTGCTGCTCTGACCATTTTGCTACATTGATTTGAATTGGAATGGCATTTCTAATCATTATATTTCTATGGTGCAGGTATAACGTTATTGAATTCAGGGTGAATGTAACTATCCACAATGCACCTCGCGGCCCATTTGACAAATCTGTTAGTTTCACATCTGCCTACAGCTCTTCTAATGTAATATATGAATGTAATCTACGTATCATTAATAAACAGTGGAACTCTTAGGATCCGTAATCATTGAAATAAATGTCTTTATTGACTCTTATATATTTGTCTACTCAGTTGTGCAGCTCAGTACGTCGTATGTTCTTTCAATTTAATTGTATAAGGCAAATTTGTAGATTTAAAATAATAATAATAAGAAGAAGTAAATAAAATAAAAAAAAATATATAGCAAGTAACAGTCATGTTCCCAGAGAAGATTAGTCCAGAACGTAGTATACAGTCAATGGTCCAGAATGGGGTTACGTCACAGGCACCAGTTCAGCAAACGTTGATGGGATTGGTTGAAGTCACAATTGAGCAAATCAAGATGGCTGAAGTGGTAAGTTTGGATTTGAAAGTCTACATTGCAAAAATAAAGATCCGTTTAGTTAGCGATAAAAAGCAATATAACTTGCTTAAAGCATGCAAACTAGTATTGCAACTCATAGTAATTTAGCTAAAAACGAGAACTAACTGGTTGTCATTTTTACAAAGGTGGGATTAATAAATTCGCATCCTAATGCATGGCTCGTACTGAGCTACATGTAGATCTCTTCACAGTGGCAAGCCTACTGCATACCTAGATAGTGTAAAGATTTGACCGAGACTTTTGTTGTCACTTAAATACTACTTCATTTTTTTAACTCTATATAGCAGCTGGGGGGTGCCAATTCTAAATCATTCTCGAATTAGATGAAAATCGGTGGAACTAGCTTCAAGGTCCATTTGATTTGGAGGAGTCTGGTGGCAGGAACAATTCTGCAATTTTTAGGTTATGACTCCATTATTAAAGGGGTTGATAATATGTTAATAATTGAATCAGGTGTGCCAGACTTGTGCTACACCAAATATGTGAAAATGATGGTGGTCCCACAGGAAAGGTTTGGGAACCCCTGTGTTATGGCATCGATAACAGTTTGCTTTCTTACTTGCAGATCGCAAAAACATTTGGATTTGAGGGCCACATTTGGACTTATTGATTGTTAAATATAGCAGAGTATATTTAGTTCGCTGTAATTTAATCTTAAAATACAGAATAATATACTCAGCTAATGTTTAATTTGACAACAGTAAAATCTTGATCAAAGCTTACTCTTTGTGTTTGTGTGTGATTATATCTCCCCTCAGCAGATTTCAGACAGTGACAGTGACTTGGAATCGACCACCCCTGTTAAGCCTCGTCCCAAACGGCGTCGTATCATTGATTCTTCTTCTATTACTACTGTGCCCATCTATTCAAACAAGGTTCATTCTTAACTTCCATTCCACTTACTGACTTGTTTGTTCTTGATTCTTTGAATGGATCAAAATAAATTGATCCATCGATAGCCATACAAGTATGTGAATCTGTTAGCTATTGTTCAAATCGATTTACAGTTGTGCTCATATTTATATTTTTTAAACTGGTCACTGAAAGAGAAAATAGTTTTCACTACACTAAATTCTACAAAGTGCACCTTTAATTACTGATTTATTTTGTATTTTTACAGGTGAACAGCAGTTTACAGCTGAATCCAACTATACCTGCATGTGATGTTGATGAAGGTATGACATGTATTGTGTTTGTGCTGTAAATATACCGTAATGAAGACTAGATGGAGATTTGTTGCAGTTTTCGAACTGTAAGGTGTATATAGAGTGCCTATACTCATCATACCCTGTCAAAATTGTAGTAAGTGTTCTTATCTTTTCATGTTTATTGTGCTGTGGAGTGATTTTGTTTTAGAGAATGTTGTTTTTTAAAGATGGTTTGATATGTTATTCTTGAAAAATAATGAATTACTTTTTCAGAACTTTAGTAAGTAGATATGTCTGTACCCTGGTGGATGGATTCCTCAGATAAAGGTTTAAAACAGGGATGATCACATCTTTTTTAGGCCTAAACTATACAGATAATCAATAAGATAAAGTTGAGATATTGATTACTGTTTATTTAACTTTTAAATGTGTATTATTGATAAATTCACCAGTGTACAGGGAATTTCTGTCAGCAGTTTCTACGGCTCAAGAAAGCTAGAGGTGAAGTCTGTAGTTTTGCCACCTGATGGTTCATCAGATTCAGAGGAGGGAACCAGTGAGGAATATGAGGAAGTTGAGCTGTATAGGCCTACAGGGGGACAGTGTGAGGATGACGGCAGTAGTGACAATTTGATTGGTAGCTCTAGTGATGAGGGAGAGGAAGGGACCAAAGCAGAATAAACTAGGGAAGATGTTTAGGTACTGCAAATTATGTGAAAGATCTAGTGGTTTTGCTGTACATATTGTACTTTATGTGTCTATCTGCAGAAAAAAATGATTTGTATTCTGGTGATGTTAGTAAATGAGTGGAAGGAAGGAACGCCCCCCCTTCTCTCTCTCTCTCTCTCTCACACACACACACACACACACACACACACACACACACACACACACACACACACACACACACACACACACACACACACACGGGTTTGCGTAAAATTACATATAGTTAGGTGGTTTTTGTTGGTGATCGTGGGAAAGGGAGTGTTTTTTTTCTACAAGGCCTGTGCTTGATCACATGAGGAGCAAATGTATAGAAATGGAGAGTGAGAACCAGTTCTTAATTGATGAGATGATGGTTCCTTACAAAGGGAAAAAAGCTGGAAGTATCTACGCGGCAGTGTCTACGCGGCAGTGTCTACGCGGCAGTGTCTACGCGGCAGTGTCTACGCGGCAGTGTCTACGCGGCAGTGTCTACGCGGCAGTGTCTACGCGGCAGTGTCTATGCGGCAAACCCAAAAAATGGGTGTTCAAGATCTTTGTGCGCGCTGGTGTGTCTGGCTTTGTGTATGACTTTATGGTTTACACATGGAAGTCTACATTTGATGGTGCTTACTCAAACTCTAGGCAAAGAGTTTGGGTTAGGCACAAATGTTGTTCTGCAGCTGTGTATAACCATCAGAAACCTCTGCGACTGTGTCTACTTTGACACATGATTGAGTTTGATAACTCATCTAGAAAAGTCTATGGGCCTCAGAAGTTTGGACACCAATTGAAAGAACCACTTGACAGGTTGTAGTTTGGAAGATTGAGAACTCCTACAAAGAGGAAGAGGCAGCTTTGACTTCCGTGTAGACAACGATGCAAAGCTTGCTATTGGGCAGACAATAAAACAGTCACCTTGGTGAGCTCCTGTGCTTCTGTCAACACTGTTGCCCAGGTAAGATGCTACTCTAAGGAGGAAAAGAGGAAGATAAATGTGCCATGCATGCCCTAAGATTGTCTGAGTACAAAATTCACATGGGTGGTGTGGATTTTGCTGATATGATGATTGCTCTGTATCTTAATCTAGCAAAGTCCCACCGGTGGTACCTGGGCATATTTTGGCAGATGGTTGACATTGCTGTCAATAATTCATGGCTTCTGCACCGGCGGGATGCAGCAGCACTCGGTCAGAAGCACCAGTGTCTGAAGGACTTCAGGTTGAATGCTGCCAGAGGACTCATCTACCACAACAAACAGAAAAGAGGATGGCTCTCCAAAAGAAATAAAGACAATACATTACCAAGTGTATACCAGGCCTGTGGATGATATATGACAAGATTGACCACTTCCCTATCCTGTCAGTGAGAGGCAGAGTCACGATGTGCCAGGATAGACAGACCTATATCCTGTCAGAAGGTCATTGGTCAAAACACTCGCAACTGTTTTCTCAGCTTCCATTGCTGATAGGATATTGCTAGTTTGGGGGCACCACAGGGAAGATTTTAGTATAAAAAGAGGAATAAGTTGGGACATAAAATGTTAAAAAAGGGTCAAATCTTTCAATTCTTACCCTACATGGGCAATGAATCTTTGGAGATGGAGTTCTGTTTTTTGTCACTTTTTTAGACTTTGTATGTTGAATGAAAGTAGATAACTAATCGTTTATGACATGTTTTAAAGTTGGCACATGAACTATAAAAAAGGGTAAAATGTATACCCTAAATGGGCAATGTATCTCGGGATACTTTCAGAATCATGGGAATTGTAAGAATTGCAATACATATTGTATTAGCCTAATTTCAAAGGTATGATGATTTTCTATATGCACTGTATGAAATAAATATTTCTAACCCCAATTTGTAATTGAAAGGAAAGACCTAAAACCAGCATATACTAGGCCCTCTGGATCCGGTTTGACACCCCTGCTGTAGAGGGTGGTGCAATTGGTCATTACTGTCTGGGATTTGGGAGGGGTGTTAGCGTTGTCAATCTAGGTACTTTTCCTCATGACTGATGTTTGTGAGCTCAAACAAGGCAGAAGGCAGAAAGCAGGACAGTGCCTTCCATCTGGCGTGTAATGAGCAAGCAGTGTGATAAGAACCAGAATCACATTGGATGTGCTTCAAAAAACTTTTAGGTACATCAACTAGAGCCCAACCAATACATCAGTTTGCTAATATCAGCCAGTAATATTGATACCAATTTATCGGTCAGTCTTTCATTCACCAATGTAAAATTCTATTATTTGTCCTGAAGAGGGCAGTCATTACATGGCTATAAGTTTTTGTTTAGGCTTTAAAGTGGCATAATTTCTGAGCTTTGAGTTGTGAGGCAGCTCTGTTATAGGTTACTTTTGTTTTGCTGCTGTTACAGTAGTGATGTATAATGAGAACAATTTGTTGTTTTGCATAAACATTGGGAAAGAAATTGCATTGGTGTATGGAGTTGGTAATTAGGACAGTTTCATTCTTTTTATAAACCTTAGTAATAATGATCTGAAATAAAATTCAAAGTAAGAATAGTACAAGTGTGCATCTTGTCCTTGCTGATTTTAAGGACAATCCATGCAGAAAAGTTTATTATTTATTCATGCTATAATAAGTCTGCTGGGAGTAGATATCATCAGAAAAACTGTAAAGGTTTTTAAAAGTGTTGCTCATGCTAGGATATTTTTTCTCCCTCTTTCTCTATTGAAGCAAATATAACAGTTTTTATCCCCACAATACCACACAATTTGAAAGTGATCTTCTTAAAATGTGTGTAATGATTGACAGTGGTTTTGTCTGCTGCTATACATTTCAAGTTGAATTCCTTTGTCAAACTAGAACATGGAGTTTAATTTGTCCACTCAGGTGATGATGCAGAGGAGGTCAGGTTGTGGGCCAGGTCTCCGTCCTTAAAGAAGGATCACATTGACTCCAGTGACTCAGAAGAGAAGGCCAAGACAGAGGACGAAGATATGTGAGTCATCATTATGCTCTGTTTTGATAATTACTGTTAACAGCTTATTATAACAACATTTATTATTTGAATCAGGTGCTGTAGATCAGGGCATGACCAAAAACATAGAGGATAGTACCTGTCCAGGAACAGGTTTTGGGGCACTCTGATTTTGGAATATTTAAATCAACCCCTTCAAACCAAATCTTGTTTAAATGAGTCAGAATGACTCCTAATTGTTAACTTAGTAATATCTTTTCTCCTGGTCCCATAGGTTAGACCTCCGTTCTCCCTCTCCTCCTCCACCACCAGGACATCCTGTCACCAAAGTAACCAAACGGGCAAATCGAAAGATCTTGTAAGTTGATGTTTTTCTCCTCGGTCTGAGACAGATGCTGTTTTTTAAGTAATGCAGTTGAGGGAGGGAGGGGAGGGGGGGATGAGAGAAACAGAGAAACCAAATGGACAGTCCCCTGACATTGGCTGAGTTCTCACTGGCAGTTGGCCAGATCAGCTTTGGCCAGGCCCCGGGGGCGGATGTGCTGCCTTTTGAATTTTATAAAGAATTCTGGGGCCTTATCGGACTGGACTTATTTTGCGTGTTGCATGATAGCGTCGCAGCAGTGGAGTTGCCATTGGGCTGCCAGAGAGCGGCGGTACCTCTCTTGTTGAAGAAAGGGGACTTAAAGTGTAACTCTCGCCAAAATGCAACCTAGGGTCTTTTTGTTAATATAACTGATGTTCTCAATGCTCGAGTTCCTGTGTACAGCCCCTGGTGATAGTTCCAGTAAAGGTTCATGTTGTTTTGAGCCTTCTTAGTGTTTTAAAAAAAGCGATTTTGATGCTATCATATTAGTGCCCCATCACTCCCATTCAAAAGGCGATTTGACCGAAACCAACAATTGGCTTTTCCTACCTCATTATGCTTTTAAACGAAAGTTTGACTCAGGTACATTAACAAAAAGACCCCAGGGAGCATTTTGGCGAGAGTTACAATTTGAGTGACTTAAAGAACTGGAGGCCTGTGGCACTGTTGTGCGTGGACTATAAGATTTCTGCCAACGTCCTTGCCAATTGGCTGAAATCTCATTTAGATGCAATTGTATGTTTGGACACAAACATGTGTTCCTGGTTGGACTATTATGAACAATTTGTGTGTATTAGGATACCAGGATAAGGCCATTGACAGGGTGGACCATAAGTACCTCTTCAAAGATCTGTCTGGTTTTGGGTTCAGGGACATCTTTATAGCGCTAGTAATAGTTAAGTTGCTGTATGCTGGGGCTTCCTACATGGTTAAGGTTGGGGGGGCTTAGTAGACCTGTCTGGGTGGGGCAGGGTATTTGGCAGGGGTGCCCACTATCAGGGTCACTTTACACTCTGGCTATTGAACCCCTGTTGTGTCTGCTACGTTGTAGACTCCAGGGGGTGGGCCTGATAGGTACGCGGTTGGGGACAGGGATCACTGTTCTGGTGAAGAACGAGGCAGACACCCAGGCACTGGAGGAAACTGGTGGATTTCTTCTGGTTAGGACATCATTGGCTGAGGGCGGCAGTACTGTTTTCACCGGCTTAGTAGGGGGGTCAAGGCCTGGTGGAACTGCGTGGCAGCTTTTTGGCTAAAGGCAGCACAGCGGGTACTGTATGAAGCGGAGATCAGCTGGAGTGGGACATCCTGTGCTCTGCTAAGGATGACACGTGGCCTGGTGCTGGACAGGCATCTCCTCCTCATGACCCCACAGAGAATCAATATGACGGGGGCCCACGATTTCTATGGTTCTGTTTTAAATGCCTGGAGCTTGCTGTGGCCAACCTGGGAGGAGGGGGTGACGCCGGGCCCGTGGGTTAGAGATGCGTGGTTAGCGGTTACAGCCGTGACTTCGCGGATCGGGCAGATGACGTGACGAAAAATTAGATTTTAATAAATCTAATAAATCTAAAAGTCGCGGTTGAACCAATCAAATAAAAAAACATACATACATTGTTTAATATTGTTACCAGCGGACGGCGTGCAGGTGCGGCTTTGAAAATTGATCAAAAACGATGTGGATGGATGGCGGACAGATGATGAGTTTTGTGATGCGGTTGCGGATGAAATAATAGCCCATCCGCGCATCTCTGCCATGGTTATAGGAGGAGCCAATTTTCTGCAACGCCACTATCCCATTGGCCTCTGTACATTCCGTGATGATGATGCAGCGGCGGATGATGATGGCAGGCGTAAAGACTCTGGCTGAGCACCTGGGGGGAGAATGGGAAACACCTCAGGACCTGGCACTACAAACAGGGTTCACTTCACTACGGCTGCTGGGACGGTTTATGGAAGAGTTCCTGGAGGCGCTGCCAGAACCGGTAAGGGGCATCTTCAGGTGGGCATGTGGAGAGGAGCCGCCTCTTTCCACCACTGCTCATGACAGCGGAGACCGGGTCTGGCAGGGGTCTCCATGGGGTCCAGGAGACATGCTGTCCTTTGGCAATTTGGGTCTAGAGGCCTTGGTTGGGATTAGTGGGGAGGCCTTGTACACCCTCATGGTTGGAACATTAGGCAGCTAGCAGGGGTCAGGGGGCACCAGTGGCAGGAGGTTCTAGGGCCTGGTGGGATAGATGGATACAGTTGGCGGGTTCTGTATAAGCGTCCGGCACCCAAAAGGTCAGGGGATCTGCATTGCAAGATCCTCAACGGTGCCCTGGCCAGTGGCCACTAACAGCTGGCTGGCAAGGGTCGATCCTGGGGTGGGGGAGGAGTGTCCTTTCTGTGGACTGAGTGAAACCATTCAGCATGTGTTTACTGTTTGTGACAGGCTGATGGCATTGATGACCTTATTAAGAACTCTATGTGAAAGGTTGGGGGTGGTTTTTGGTTGGACATTTTTTGTAATGGGGCCCAGGTATTCCAAGGAAATGAGTGAAACTTGGGATACATGTTTTGTTTGTCCAGGCTAAACTGGCGGTTTGGCTGACTAGATTAGGTGGGTGGGGGTGATAGACCCACTGTTATTATTTAAGGGGATGATCTCTGCACGTAATTACTGTGGAATTTGGGTTTTACAAGCTTACTAATAATATAGTCATTCCAGGTAGTTTGGGAATTAGGGGCGCTGTCTCTGTGATGGGATATGAGGGGGTTGAGATTGTTCAGTGCTGTACTGATGGTTTGTTGTCTGCATTGTGATGTCTGGTGCTATGATGACTGTGTTATGGTGTCCTGTTTCTTACAGGTTCAGGATCAATGGGCTGTGTTAGGGTCCAGTGTGGTGTTAAATGTTGCATATGCTGTGGTTTTAGATGTTTGTGTATGTAATGCGGTAGGGGCGGTGAGTTGTGCACTATGTCCTTTTGGGACGGATGATGTTGATGGTATGTGTTGGAGTTGAATGACCAGGGGTTTATTTTTATATTTTTTCTATGGGATGGGGGTGTTTAGTGTGACGTAGGCTAGTGTGTCTTAATAAAGACAGTTAACCTCTTTCTTTCATCCTCTCTCTCTTTCTCGTCCTCTCTCTCTCTCTCTCTCTCGTCCTCTCACTCTCTCTCTCATCCTCTCACTCTCTCATCCTCCACTCTCTCTCTCTCGTCCTCTCACTCTCTCTCTCTCGTCCTCTCACTCTCTCTCTCTCGTCCTCTCACTCTCTCTCTCTC